>VMBQ01006002.1:0-59170 GCA_007657795.1 Dreissena rostriformis | reverse complement strand
CGTTCTTGAGTTATCATCCGGAAACCATTTTCCTATTTCCAGTCAACCATTTTACTGCTTCAGGTCACTGTGACCTTGACCTTTGACCTAGTAACCTGAAAATCTATAGGGGTCATCTGCTGAACATGACCAATGTCCTTATGAAGTTTCATGATCCCAGGCGTAAGCGTTCTTGAGTTATCATCCGGAAACCATTTTCCTATTTCCAGTAACTGTGACCTTGACATCTGACCTTGACCTTTGATCTAGTTACCTCAAATCAATAGGGGTCATCTGCCAGTCATGATCAATGTACCTATGAAGTTTCATGATCCTAGGCCTAAGCGTTCTTGAATTATCATCCGGAAACCATCTGGTGGACGGACAGACAGACCGACCGACAGACAGACCGACCGACAGACCGATATGTGCAAAGCAATATACCCCCTCTTCTTCGAAGGGGGGCATAAAAACTGATAAGCCGTTCTGCCTACTTATTAAATACACTCACTTCTTTCGAATCTCGCTTCATGAGGTCTCCAATCATGCCGTCCCAGACCCCAGTAGACAACTCGCGACCGAACTTTTTGTCCTCAACCTGGTACACGGTGTAGTTGAAGCCCAGCTTTTCCTTGATCAAATCGAGGAGGTCAACCATAAAGCCTTCGTGAAAGAACTTGCCGTCGGGGCCCTCCTTCCTCATAAGGTATGGATCCTCCTGGAGGGGAAAATGTTCGAAAACTTGACATTTAAAGTGACTTATAGATATATGTTTTCTACAGGCTACGCATTTATACATTGGACTAAAGAAAATCAATTATGATGGCAACTTTCTGCATAAAAAAAAACATTAAAATAACTGAACTACAAATTCTGTGGCATATCTAGATCTATTAAGTTATGACAATGTTGAGTCAAGGTAGTATGCGCTGGTCCCGAGAAGAGTGTTGCCATTAACAGTGTTTCATTTTGTTCGATCACTTGCTATTTCAAGTAAAATTTGTTAAGGCAATTCCAAAATTGTTCTAAGCAATAATATCACAAGAGGGCCATTTAGGCCCTTTAGCGCTCACTTGAGTTCACGGTCACAAATTGCTGAAGACTGGACGAGGTGATCTCGTATTTCACTACACTTGACCCAGATTCAAACTAAGCTTTATTTTTGTCAAGATAAACATTTTTACCAAGTTCCATCACGAATAGGTAATACATGTGAGATTCAAGAATCAAACTTGACATAGATATTGTAATATTGTAAATATACCTATATGACCAAGTGTCATCAAATTTTGAGTCATTATAGTTGCACCTTGAGTGGTAACATTTTTTTTCACGATTTGGCCTGGTAACCTCGTTTGTATGAACGTGAACTAGATTCAATACATCCTAGTCAATGCTAAAATTAACATTCTGATTAACGTACATCTAGATTGAATCATAAATGGAGCCTGTGAAGTGGTAACAAGGGTTTTCTTAGATTTGACCTGGTTACCAAGTAATTGGACGCACGTGAGTCAGATTTGAACTCAGCCTAGAAAGTGTTAAGATGACCAAGTTTCATACATATCGAATCATAATTTGCCCTGGTAACTTATTTTTTAAGCGCTTGTGACCCTGATTCAAACTTGTCATAGATATTGTCAAGATAAAAATTCTGACCAAGTTTCCCAAAGATAAAGTCATAATTGTTTTTCTATGGTTTGACCAGTTGGCCTAGTTTTTGGGCATAAGTGGCCCTAAAATGGGCCTGCATATTGTCCAGCTGACCATTCTGACATATTTTAAGCCTAGATTGAGTCATAAATATGGCCACTAGAGTGGTAACAGTTTCTTAGATATGACCTGTTGACTGACATTTTTGACGCACTTGATCCAGATTCGAACTCTCCCTAGAAAATGTCGAGATAAACATTCAGACTAAGTTTCATCAAGATTTAGTCATAAATATGGCCTCTATATTCGTAACATGTATGTCTAACACTTGACCTGGTTACCTTTTATAAACACATGTGACCCAGATTCAAACTTGTCCAGAATGTATTTAAGATAAACATACTAATAACGTTTCATCAAGAGTCATAAATGTAGGATCTAGAGTGGTAACTTATTTATCTATGAGTTGACCTGGTGACCTAGAATTTGGACGTACGTGACCCAGACTTGAAGATAAACATTCTGACCAAGCAAGTTTCATCAATTTTTAATGGCAAATACTAGAGTAGTAACGAGCTAAACAGTCACGACGTACCCGCATACCGCTCAAAGCGCAACGCACACAGGACTACGTACGCCGGACATAGGGTGATCACAGTTGCTCTCCTTGAGGAGGCCGATGAATGCGGTCCTTGAACAGTACAGTATGACATATGTAATGGATTTACTCTCATAATACCGTTCGCGGAGTGTATAACGTATAAATGGACGTACGTAGACAGTGACCACTCTCAGAGTCATGTTCTTCAGCTTGCTGGCGTCGGAGGTAAATTTCTCTTTGAACGAGGTCGAGATGTTTACGCCGTTCGTGGGATCCCAGTTGCCCACCTGTAACGAGCAACAATATGCGTGTCAGTAAAACATCAATATTAATCGGATGGCCTTATCAATCACATTCCACCTGTTACGAGCAACAATATACGTGTCAGTAAAACATCAATATTAATCACAAGACATTGTCAATGGCGTTCGTGGGATCCCACTCGTCCACCTATAACTAGCAGTAACATACATGCCAGAAGGAAAATAATATATCAATCGAAAAGCATTATCAACACAATCATGTCAGCTGGAGGTGTTTTATACCTGCAATGTACACTCGTGCATTTTATTTGATTCTAGACTTAGTTAGAAACTAATTTGAGAAATAGTCAAATATTATTAAAACACAAACTTTATACCTACCTAGCTTGTATTAAAATACAAACTTAAAAGCTAGCTAACTGTTATTAGGAACATCTTGCTATTATAACAATAAAAATACATCTTCAGACATGTCTTTATTTCTTATAACATGACAAAACTTGTTCGTGCCTTTTTAGATATTATTACAAAGCCAAACTCTGTTCAGGCATTTATTGCTATTATTACAAGACAAACCTTTTTCAGGCCTGTCTGTGAGAGTTCTACGACGTCAAGGCTAATGTCGGATCGCTTATTATCGGACTTGTATCGGACCTTGCCGGACAACCCTTCAAACTCCAACTGCAAGTAAACGCAAATAATTGTACGTTTATGGTTGTTTTGAAGGGACTTAATATTCCAAATATAAAAGCAAAACTCCTGTGACATGTCCTGCAAACACACTTCAGTACAATCGTCATATGTATTGAGTAAAAAGTGTGTCTTGTCTACACAGGAGGATTCCCACAATGTTTTTTTCTTCAAGAATGTTATGGTTAAGAAAAAGCTGTCAATCACATGGGTCAAGTAGGAATTCTCCTCAATCGCTTGTCCTCCTATATCGGTATGGTAATATTGTTAACAGTTATAAAACATACCACATGCATAATATTCCTCAAATAAACTAAGCATTAAGACAAAGCTAATTATGCAATGGACTAAACATGTAACAACTTATACTGTATAACTCAAAACATATTGAAACCATTCCAAGGCGTCTGAATTTAATTATTATCCACTGATTTCGGGACTTTAGGTTAATAAAGCATAGAAAGAAAATATGTTGTAATAACCCAAACGATTGTTAAAATTCATTTTAATCGAACCTAAATCAATCGGTTAAATGGCCATTAGAAAGTTTTATGCAAAGTTCTAATTGAATCATGTTTTGGACTGATACGATTATTAATGTAAGAAATAACTAAATTCTTTTGTAGGGGAACCACCAAAATCACAGGTATTAATCCAAGTTCATAAAAGCTTTATCTTGTTACCGATTTCATGAAGTTGAGGAGGCTACTTCCCATCTCCCAGCCGTCTCGCTTGTTGCAGTTCAGCGACTTGGTCTTCACGTCATTCTGCGAGTTCGTCAGCTCCGCAAGAGACTTGAAGAACAGGATCACCGCGTCATAAACCAGCGCCACTTCCGTCTGCAAAGGAAAACGGGCGTGTGAATGACGTCATGTGAGCATGTGACTTACCATGTGACTTTGCCTTGGCACATGGAACAGTGCGGAGGTTACGTGGACCGTGACGTCAACAAGGCATATGCCGTGTTCAATAAACAGACCAAAGCTGCTTATTTTAAAACAAAAGTGAACAAACATAAGACGAGTGTGCGGCATATAAGAAATTAATTTGAAAGCTCATACAAAATAAATGAATACATACTTCTAATCTGAAAAATCACGAAGAAATAATCGGCCGAATTATTACATCTTTAATTATGTTATGTTTTATTTAGTAATAACCATGTACAAGAACAATCATATAAACCATATCGATGCAAAGTCCACAAATATGATTGAATCACAAATAGGGTTGTTGACGGTACCTTTAGGTATTTCTTGCCCAAGAGCGGCGACTCTTGCATGTTCGCCTCCAAGTAAGACCACGCTGTCATCACATCTACCACCTGGGGCCTGGTGGGGTCGATTAGCCTCATGGCTGTGATGTTGGCACCGCTGTACTTGTAGTCTTCTAGGTCAACCATTCCTAGGTCCTGTAAATACACGGGAAACTTTGGGTTAGCATATTTACCTTTGACAACTCCGGTGCATGAGTAATGCAAAAAGTATTACCCATCGTAATGTGTTTTAACCGGTTGGCTTGACGAAGGTGAAATGGCGAGAACTTTATTCATACAAATACATGCTTCTTTTTAAGCTCACATTCAAGTCGTGTATATATATGTTGTGATTGTCCGTGTCGATTTCTAGTATTTTGTATGAAATGCATACGCTGTGTGCATTCGGGATATCAGATTTTTAGAAGATGTAAAAGGGCTTGACAATTGTATAATGAAGTATTCGCGAGACCTTAAATGAAATCTTATTGAAGAGTTCTGAAATAATATTCAGCTAGTTGCAGGTACATTTTATGTTAGACACAACAAATAGTACTTGCGTATCGTCACAAATGCTATTTCTGGAAATAGGCAAGCATGACTCGTGACAACTTGTGACTAATACTGAGCATCTGGTAAATTGTAGCTGATAAAGAAACGTTTAAAATGTGAATTTACAACATTTACAAGCTCATTCATCGACACGCTTGCTTTATATACGTAAGCACTGTTGCTATCTTGTGTAATATATGTTCATATCTGCAAATGGCGCATTTAAACAAGTGTGCGTCTCATGTTATGCGTTGTTAAAGACGTAACTAATACATTTCCGATCTCTGATATATTCCAGCGACGGATTTGTTGCAAAGCGAAACCATCAATTACTGTTATTTTTCTAAGACGATGCGTGTAAGATATTAAGAAATACTATCGAGTTTTATAATTGAAATTGTATGAATATTCGGCAACTTGCCTGAAGGCATGAATCGTTGACTTTACCACATCATTGTCAGTTTTCCCGACTGGAGCAAGATTGAAAGAAGCATAGGCCTATCATTGTATTTGATTGTGAATTATCTAACACGATATTGAAAACCGAAATCCAGTTTCCACGCATTTACTTGTATTACCAGACAACATTCAAGTCCGTGATCATGAAATTTGGCATAAATCGTATCAACAAGGACATTGTTAGAAACATAGTTTGTGTATGTTCGAGCATGTGTTATTTGAAATGGTTTTCATATATAATAAATTGAAAACGTGTAAAATTGCGGGTACAGCGTAATTCTTTCATGGACATGTGTAGCAATGGACGATATTTTATTGTTTTGTTTGCAGTGACGACATTCTCGTTACCACAGCGACAACACACTTGTACTAAAAGTAGTATGTTTCGGCGTATGTAACACATAATGTTTTCCCATCATACTGAATGTTGTAAAGATTTATATGTATATAACCATCCTGATTATAACTCACCAGCGTAGTGAAGTGGTAGTGGTAGTACTCTGACAGCATGTTCACCTTCAGGGCCTGCAAATAGTGTACGGTTTCAGTTACATACACGTAAAAAGCCTGAGAACAGTGTAAGGTTTCGGTTATCTACACGTAATGGGCTTGAGAACAGTGTCAAGTGTCAGTTATTTACACGTAATGGGGCCTGCGAACATTTTAAGGTGTCAGTTACATACACGTACTGAGGCCTGCGAACATTGTTCGGTTTCAGTTTATATACACGTAATGGGGCCTGCGAACAGTGTAAAGTATCTGCTATAAACACGTAATGGGGCCTGCGAACAGTGTTAAGTGTCAGCTATAAACACGTAATGGGGCCTGCGAACAGTGTTAAGTTACAGTTATATACACGTAATTGGCTCTTTGAACAGTGTTAAGTTTCAGTTTTTTATACACGCAATAGGGCCTGCGATAGGTGTTAAGTTTCAGTAATATACACGTAATGAGGCCTGCGAACAGTGTAAAGTTTCAGTTATATACACGTCATGGGGCATGCGAACAGTGTAAGGTTTCAGTTATATACACGTACTGAGGCTTGCGAACAGTGTAAGGTTTCAGCTACATACACGTACTGAGGCCTGTGAACATTGTACGGTTTTAGTTGTATACACTTAATGGGGACTGCGAACAGTGTAAAGTTTCAGTTATAAACAAGTAATTGGGTCTGTGAACAGTGTAAGGTTTTAGCTACATACAAGTACTGAGGCATGCGAACAGTGTAAAGTTTCACTTATATACGCGTAATGGGGCATGTAAGGGTTCAGTTATACACACGTAATGGGGCCTGTGAACAGTGTAAAGTTTCAGTTATATACGCGTAATTGGGCCTGCGAACAGTGTACGGTTTCAGTTATAAACACGTAATGGGGCGTGCAAACAGTGTAAGGTTTCAGTTACATACACGTACTGAGGCATGCGAAAACTGTAAAGTTTCAGTTATATACACGTAATGAGGCCTGCAAACAGTTTCAGTTATATAGACGTAATAGGGCTTGCGAACCGTGTAAAGGGTCAGTTATATACACGCAATGGGGCCTGCAAACAGTTAAAAGTGTCAGTTATATACAAGTTATGGGGCCTTCGAACAGTGTAGGGGTTCAGTTATATACAAGTACTGAGGCCTGCGAACAGTGTAAGGTTTCAGTTATGTAAAAGTACTGGGGCCTGCGAACAGTGTCAGGTTTTAGCTACATACATATACTGATGATTAAACAGTGTAATGTTAAAGTTACATACACGTAATAAGATCTGCGAACAGTGTAAGGTTTAAGCTTCATACACGTAATGGACCTGTGAACAGTGTAAGTTGTCAGTTAAATACACGTAATGGGGCCTGCAAACAGTGTTATGTTTCAGTAACATACACGTAATGAATAACAGTGTTATGTTTCAGTAACATACACGTAATGAATAACAGTGTTATGTTTCAGTACGTAATGAAGCATAAAATCGAAGCTGCATGCAATACTCACCTCGTGCAGAAAAGTCCCAATCTTCATGACGTCACAGTCCACGACCACGTGGTACTCGCCCTTGGCCTTCAGGTCCTTGAACATGCCGATGTAACCGCTGGTCAGAGGCTCAAGCCGCCGCACCGTCAGTTTGTGGTCGTTGCCCTTGGTCGCTTTGAGCACTTCCTGTAGGCGCAGAAGACCTGCGCGCAAAGACGAAAGGGGGGGGGGTAATTAACGTTTTAACGTCCACTTTTACATTCGCGAAATAAAGTATCTAAAAATGCATTATGAGTGTTAGTACATCATCTGTGGCTACAAATATAGTGATTCCGCGACTTGGTCAAACTGGCCTTGTTGACCAGTATACGCATTTATATTGACAATCAAGTGTTATATGTTCACTTATGTGGTTTAAGCAGGGCCTTGTTTCAATGCATGCTTAAGTAATGCTCGGACAGATCGTATTTTGAAAACAAAGGGTCCTATAATGACCTTTGAATATTTGTCTTTAAAGTATGACCTGAAATACTTCCTAACTGTGAGTCTGTGCATGATGATGAACGCCAGTGGAAGAGAGGAAGTGGTTAATATGATTAAATGGACTTGTTTACAGTTTGGCACAATTACAATTTTTCTAAAACCAATTCTCGTATATTCAAAACAGCCGTTCATTTTTATTTTCACTTTCGACAAAGTCATCGTTTTTCTGTGAAATCTTAAATTGTTAACGTGTATCTAAGTAATCTCACGTGTTTATGAAATTATGTTATTATTTGATCACAGGGGAAGTAAAGTAACTATATGATAAGACGTAAATATATCGTTTAGGATCCGCGCAAGATGTTGTTTTTTCTTGATTTATCTCAAAGCGATAATGCATCGTTAAAACATCAAACTCTTGAACTGTTAAAACATAAAACGTGCCAAAGTTGTTTCGATTTAGTACTCAAACGAATTTTCGTCAATGGCACGAACACAAGTTAATAAAAAACAACTGGCCTTTAACGTGTATTTTCCCCCTTTTCTCCGCACAATACGAACATACGTGCGTTTGTCTAAACACAACGTAAATACACAAAGCAATTTCGTACAGCTTGTCTCCTTCTGAAATATTTTGGGGAAATATAGTTTACTAATTCCACTGGGATTGGTATGAATAACATTTATATTCAAACGTCTGTGAATTCTTAAAATTAGTAAAAACTAGTTCCGAGAGACTGAATAGGATTCCAAACGACATTTGCCAGAAAACGTATAGAGTTAGACACATTTTGCTTCGCTGAAGGACTAGTTCTAGCCATTGTTAATGTTTAGTTTTTGATCACCGAGTAAGCTCAATGATACATTTAAATTTGCGCCAATGCTTTTGATCTATTTCGACACGGCCATTCGAGAACAATAAGTGTTTACGCCTTTTTCTTTGCAAACTATTACATATTGGACAAACATTTTACAGTCAGTGTTTTTACGCATAATTAGTATTCATTTGCAGGTTCAAAGCATAACTGCAGTAATGGCATCAAGTTTCAATTACAATTAAATAAGTAATCCGCCGATTCTTAAAAGCTACACGACACATCGAATACTGGGTACTGTTCTGACAAATAAATTAGTAGTCACCAGAAGGTTCAAAGCATAACTGTAGTAATTGGTAGTCATCCGTAGGCTTAAAGCATAACTGTAGTAATTACCTCGTGATTCAGTTAGAGTTAAAGCAGTTATCTGCTGATTCCCCAATGCTATATGATGTATCGTATACTAGTTACTGTGATAACACATAATGGGAAGTCATATTATAATAACTATAATATTTATAGTACATGTGCTTATGTGCATTCATCTTAAAGCATGGTGCGGCATGTGTTTGAATATACGCGACTTTCAAAAGACACGTAGAATAGCCTGAATTCAGTAAATATTTTATGCAGTAAGGAAAATCTTGCAGAATAACTTGATTGTTTTTTTTTCAACTAACTACAAATGCGTGAAACTGACGTATATTAATCATATCAAAAAGCAAATTTCAGGAAAATAAACAAACAGCGACCATTTCATGCAAAATACAAGAGCATCGCTAAAGAGTTGTATACAGACTAAATGCGTATAATGCATTTTTTCTGAACATAAATCAGTTTCTTTGAGGCTTTCCAGTCTCATATATTTCCACATTGTACCTGTGGGGAAAATGAGTTTGATTGTTGCATAAACACACACAACGCTCAAATATTAATGACTCCAAACAATGCTATTTTTCGATGGACTTTAATGACATATACATACTGTGTAATGAGTTCATATAAATCTTATACATTGATTGAATAATCAAGTTTTAGGGAAAGCAAGTTATTAAGACTAATCAATTGTCATGAAACTTATTTCTGCTTATATTCTAAATGGCGAGTATTATTATAACATAAATTAAAACGCGTTAAAAGAAAGCGAAAATTTCTGTATTTAAAAAGTGTACATTTTCGTTGCTTACATGAACAAGACGACTCTTTGCATGTTTAATGCATGTTGTCGCGAGGCTAAGGTTAACAGGCAATATAAGGATCCCGATTTCAACATTGCCTGTTATAGATTGTTAGGTTTTTCGGTATATTGAGTTTGAGTTTGGTCGCTGATAAAATAACATTTCGTATAACGCTCGTGGTGTGACAGCAATCTTTTGGAAACGGTATATTAAGATCGTTTACTGTTTCCAGATCAATATTTCTATAAGTCGGACTTAATGAACATTTTTTTCTCCACTTAAACATCACCCTTAGCGTCATTACGAAGAAAAATTTGTTGCAAGTGGGTCACATTTATAGAAATGGATTCTGAAACAAGTGGGTCATATTTATAGTACAAAAACTCTTAAACAAGTGGGTCGCATTTATAGTAAAAGACTCTGAAACTAGTGGGCTACATTTATAATAAAAATAGGGTCATTATAGTAATTTTCTGTCATATTTCAAGCAAAAGACTCTTAAAAAGTGTTTCACATTAATGGTTAGAGACTCTCAAACAAGAGAGTCGCATTGTGGCGTAAATAAGTAAACAAATCTTAGCAAAGTCACCACTGTCACGATTGTCGTTTTTTTCGACTTTGATTAAATAACGAATTTCATTCTATTGATAAAATGTTAAAAGCAACCTGTTAGGGCCACCGAAAGATTTATACATTCGTACATAACAGCAATGAATTTTACGACAGTTTTAATAAAATAGTTCATTAATGATTGCAAAATTGACATCTGCAGTGTATATAAGTTTTTGACTTCAATCAACAAGACGACAATTTGTATATAATAGAATAGAACTGAGTATAACAGAATATTATGAAAAACATACATCTATTGTGGATCACAAAGTATTATATCAAGTAGCAACGTAGGTTTGTTGTTTTTGTTATAAAAGAACAAGGCTTTGTTTTACTTACTGCAGTTCGGCTACTTTCAGAGAGTGATATACATCGCATTCATTTTCGTGTGAATCGCGGGCAAGGCCCGTAATATGTTTGATTATTTGACTTGAATATTTCATGAACTTGAAAGTTACTGGACGTATCTTGTTAATTAGAATATTTTGTGGACTTGTTTAAAAGCAGAATAAGTCTCAATAAAAACTTCATCAGACTTGTGTATGCGGTATTATTCCATCGAATTACGCATCAGCGTATTAAGGGAAATACTGTGAAATGAATTGTGCGTTATTGAGTCATTATATCAAAACCGGTATAAGGCAGACTAACACATGAAACATGTTGACAGAGTAAGTCGAGGCCGTGACCTCTCAGTAAGTGTTAAACTCGCGTGTATAAAAGCAATTGCGTGATGAAATGCCTGTACATCAGAACGGCAAATCATAATTACCTGACCGAAAAAAAAGGTGAATTTAACGCAAATAGTATTTTTGAATTAATCTGTTCTCATAAACGAATAGAGACCTACCATCGTCATTCTCATATATAACGGTAAACTTCTTCCAATTCCAGTGGCGGATAAGTTCGGCGCTCGCCGTGCTCAAGATTCCGTTGTCAGGGTAAAGGCTGATGGTGAAGTAGTCCAGGCTCTCTCGGGGGTCCCACTGCGCGTTCAGGTGCGGAATCTCGAACGCCTGGCAGATCGACTGCACGTGGGCACGTGGGATGCGCGAGACGGGGCCGAACACGGCGGCGATGCCTTCTTTCATCTGCCGGCACACTGAAAACGTCGAAGAATTGTATATAATTCTGTCAACATACCTGGTATGTTTAATGTGTTTATGAGTTATGTAATACCGGATTGATTCAATATATAAGTACAACACGAGGGTCAGATTCCACAAGGCGCTCAACTGAGACTCCAGGAAACTAAATTTTTCGGAGCAGGTGTTTACAAGGTTTCACAACATACTTATAAAGAAAACTTTCCAAACACTTGGCAGCCAAGGATTGGAAAAAAAAAACACCATCATTTTAGAATAAGAAATCAGCCTAGAAATCATGACGACAAAATTGAGCAATAAATGTGGCTTGCAGAGTGTCTGCAAGGTAAAGGTTGACGACGATACACGACGGACGGACACCGCACGACGAATGACGGACAAAAGCTGATCACAAAGGCAAACCATGAGCAAGCGTGCTCAGGTGAGCTAAAATATCAAAACGTGTGTAAATAATAAACCAGGTTCTACTGCTTTTGGAAAACATGTTAGGATAACAATACTGTGCACAATCAATGTGTATCGACGTAACTGCTCAATGTGAAGTGTTGATAACTTGCTTCGTATACTTTACTGCATTACAACCAGAAACAAAGACATCAAACAAGTAAGACGCAGTTTATGGCAATGGCGCCCCTGGAAACAGCCCTGAGATGAGCTTTGAGGGATCAAGTTGGTCTCGTTAGCTTCTTTAAGTCGCGAGCGAATCTCGCGGGACATGGTCGGTCTCCAACTATATTGTTTGTCTGGACGGCGAATCCGTTATCATAGTTAAGACAAATAGAATCCGCAGATCTGACAGTTTCTATTTTTTCTGATATGATGTATCGCTTGGGATATTGGCTTAATTCACATGACGCCGGTCAATTCCGAAAATTCCGAATGACGCTGGGAATGTTTTCACTACATAAATATAAGAGAAACAAGTTATCTATGGATGTGGGAGCAATTTTGACCCAAGTGACATGATTCTTACAAACTTGGTAGAGGATAGCCATGCGATGTTACATGCTAAATACCAAACCATTCGGTTTCAGTGGAGCTTTGTTAAGTGTTCACTATATTCATATAAAAAAACAAGTTGTCCCTAAAACGATGCCAATATTCACCCCCGATTCGAGATTTGCATAAACTTGGTAGAGGACCACGATATGATGTTATGTGCCAAATAATACATCACTGGGTTGTTTCGTTTAGGAGAAGATTTTAAACTTCTTCTGCTATAAAGTCTAAGTATTTAAAGTATGTGACTTCTGAAAGTCGGCCATTTTCGCCCTAATGGAATGCTTTGAACAAAGTAAGTATAGGACGATGTTACAAACCGAACATCAGAGAAGAAGAATTTCCAAGTGATGATGTTCAAAAAAATATTTTAGCTCGGATGACCTACATATGAAACGGACTGGAAAAATTTTAGGCGAAACTTAGAAAGAGAGCACCCAAGAATCATTTCTGCGAATGTTTAAAACTGCCCAGCGGTTTAGGGGGGCAAGTCGTATAAAGAAACGATTTACACAAGCACGCATACAAGAAAGCAATGACAATCACGGTTTCCTAAAAGCTCCCCATGAGTATATAGTGCTCAGGTGAGCAAATCAGGCGAGTTTTGTCAATGTATTAATGTCAAATACGCAGCGCCAAAATCAAGCTTTAAATATGAAAAACCATAAATTGCGGAGTTTTTGCATCTCCAATCCCTATTCGAATATGCTTTAAGCAAAAAGTATTCGTTAATTTCGAAAAATGCATGCGGTAAAGATTTTTTGGAATTATTTATCTACAAAACAAAATACCTAATCTATCTGGACAACGCTTCGGACAAGTCATACACTTTCATGTTCACGCACACAGGTATGTGTAAGTCCATTTATATGTGGTTCATTTTGGAATCAAGCAGATTTAGAAATTCTGTTTACTGATGCCACTCTGATAACAATTTAGAACAATTTTTCATAACATCAAAGCAAATCCATAAATCTATATCAATTTTGCCTAGTTTAATGATCTCGTTGGGCTTTTACGTTCTAATGCCATTTACTTTCTTTGCAATTAGAAACAGGGAAGACATAAGTCATCGCGAACAGTAACAATTAACGACAGTGGGTATATATGCTGAAAACACCCATTGGCGGAAAGAGGGGAGGGGTAGATTTCTGGAATTGTTCTTTGCAACCGCTTATGTTTGGTACTTAAATCAGCTGGTAATAATCTTCTTTACGAAACAAACGGTCGCCATTAACTGAGTATAAATCAAATATAAACTGACGTTTATGAGAGGATTGATGAAGCGAGATTGAATTATACAATTTTATCTAGGCTCTGCGAACATACATTGGGACATTTCTCAAAGAGTTCTGGTTTCTGTTTCTGTTGAATGTAATGTAGTTCTGGTTTACATACAGTTGATAACATTAGATTCGAGTGCAAACAAACTACTGCACAAGGGCCAAATATCCGAAATGAAATATACCGAAGAAAAGGTTTTTATCAGAAACTCTTTCGTATGAGACGTAAACAAACCAATCACGCTCAATGTTGCCATGGTACTGAAGCAGGGCACCAAGAAATGCATCGATGGTACAAATTATTAATCAAACACTTTAGTTATAATAACGAACATAACAACGCTTTAATTAAACAACAGACGTGCATACTTTTTCATTGTATTTGCAGATCTGCAGTCATGGAATGGAATGGAATGGAATGACAATTTAAAACGAGAGCGCCGATGGCGTTGAAAGCCTAGTTGCAAGATACAGGGAAGTTGCTGCTGGATTTCCAAAATGTTCTATTTTAAGAAACGGGAATTCCAAATCGTGACGAATGTGTATGACTACATTTTCACCGAGGTTCATTTGATCGGTGTATGACTACATTTTCACCGAGGTTCATTTGATCGGTGTATGACTACATTTTCACCTAGGTTCATTTGATCGGTGTATGACTTCATTTTCACCAAGGTTCATTTGATCGGTGTATGACTACATTTTCACCTAGGTTCATTTGATCGGTGTATGACTGCATTTTCACCTAGGTTCATTTGATCGATGTATGACTACATTTTCACCAAGGTTCATTTGATCGGTGTATGACTACATTTTCACCTAGGTTCATTGGATCGGTGTATGACTACATTTTCACCAAGGTTCATTTGATCGGTGTAAGACTACATTTTTCGTATTGTTCATACAATGTGAATTATACGTTCTTATGTGTCTTCTTGTAAGTGTTAAGACATAGGGTTGTGCGAGGGTTATATGGGAGAATGATTCACAGGGATTGCATTTACATAAGCTCTGGAGTAATTTAAAAGGTTCGAAACTATTATCAATACAATGAAACAGGGACGAAAGAGCATACAATATGGCGGGTAGGTACTACTGTTAGCACACCAGAGAACACAGAATGTGAGCAATTATTTTAATGGGAGGGTATTGTTGAAAGGGAAAATCAACAAAATGACCGAGTTATTTATTAAGGCATTGACAAACACGTTGTGTAAATGGAAAGTTATGAATCTACCAAGAATTTTGCTTTTTTGCTGTTGCTGCGAAATACAAAACAATATATAACTAATATCCTTTACTTCAGATTGTAAAATGACAATAACAGCATTTCTTATGGTTCCGGAAACATATGGTAGATTCCATCTCTATTAATTATGTGACAACCTTATTGTTAACTCATTATGGATTAAAATATTTGTGTTGAATTCTCCTTCTTTAATATAAAAAGCAGGAAGTTATATGGAAGCACTAGACCTTACCTCGGGTTTCCCAAGGTCCGCGAGTGTCAAACGGCACACCATCTACCAAGAACATATTGTATTAACACTGAATAAAGAACGCAGAACTAGTAATTGAGTTATTTGTGTATGCGTTATTACGTTACACTTCCTTAATACGCTCACAGTAGAATTATATTGATACCAATCGTTGCAATATCTGAAATCGCTTTTTAACAAGGTTAAATTAACGCCGTTTAATACGATGAAAATACTCTAAAAGGATGAATCAGGTTTGATCGAGTAGATTGTTAACTCCCCAGAGGTAAACGTCATAGGCTAAGAACAACGAAAACAATTTAAAATATGAGAAACTATTGTGCAAGTTAGGCAGACAAACCACGGTTAAAACACAAAATGAGACAATTGTATTATGATTACTGTTATATAAACTGGGTGCCTAACCAAACGTCCACATCAAAATACATATAAAACAAGGGCATCACTTTAAAATAAAAAATAAAATATGGATTTAGATATCGTTTTGCTGGTCTCTCAACATCTCTCCATTTTGACAAATTGTCTTATTTCTTCATGTCAAAAACAGTATCCGTTGAAGCATGTGTACATGTATAAAGTTAATCGCACTTAATAAAATCGATGAGAATGTATGTTAACACACGGTATCTTTTGTACGTGAACATGATTTGTATTCGTCAGCTATCACAACAAAAACTGGTTCTTCATTAGTTGAAAGAGTGTTTTGTCTCGGTTTCTTATTGATCCCCATCGGATATGTTGCACCGAACAACCGCCAAGGTACACGTTTCTACGGCGTAGAGTTCCTAATTAATACAGACGCGAGAGTGTTAAACCAATCAAATCGTTCCCGATGGACAATTGGCAAAACCGTTTAAGAGTTGGTTGTAGAAAAAATGCATTTTTCATGAGCCAAAGCTTTTGTTCTCTTACAAGCCAAGGAAAGTGCTCGATTGCAGTTAGCTACACGTTCAAACTAATAACTAAAGCAGCCCGATTAAAGGATCTTTGTTATGTATCTAGGAATTGTGTGAAAACTAAGGCACATGCATGCTAACGGAACAAACTAATCCGAAAAACAAAAAAAAAAGAATCAGTCCACTAATAAAACAAACATATATTAAGTACATGATTATGATTACAAAACGCAAACGCTCGTATACGTCTCAAAGCAGTTCGCTCACAAATACATACGTACATTGACATATGCATATTTATTTTGGTTTTATCCTTGTATTTGAAATAAGTGCATTTGTTTTGTAAATACAGAAAGACGCACTATAATTAATGCTGCATGCAAAACTTAAACTAAACTTTATCGATATTTCAAACCGACATTGTAGGCTAACTGAAAATTAATTACCCACATAATAATATTTTCGATATTGCCCCATATGGTTTTATATAACGCCTTTTGAGTACGTCAGTATGTACATGCATACCATGAGAACCAAAACCAGACACATGCTGGATATCTTTATTTATTTAAGCAATGCCCTCAAATCTACAAGATACAAACGCTTAAGTACATGAAGTGTGCATTTTGAAACAGGGCTATTGTATATCGAGACACATGTTTAACCGTATTAGGATATAAAAACCCAATGCAAGAAGTCACAAAAAGCAACATCTACCAGTCTGAGTGTGATATCAAGATAACCATGCATACAATAGGTTGGAACACAAGTCTATGATCAGACGTTCTCATAAACAAGAGGGCCATCAGGCCCTAAGGCGCTCACCTATTAGGAAAACTGCCACGCCCCCTGGCAGCCATGTTTTTCAACCAACCGGAACCATTTTCGAACTCGTTCAAGATATCATTAGAACAAATGTTCTGACTAAGTTTCATGAAGATTGGACAATAAATGTGACTTCTAGAGTGTTAACAAGGTTTTACTATACACTAAAGCCATATAAGGAAAACTGCCACGCCCCCTGGCGGCCATGTTTTTCNGGTTCATTTGATCGGTGTATGACTACATTTTCACCTAGGTTCATTTGATCGGTGTATGACTACATTTTCACCTAGGTTCATTTGATCGGTGTATGACTACATTTTCACCTAGGTTCATTTGATCGGTGTATGACTACATTTTCACCTAGGTTCATTTGATCGGTGTATGACTACATTTTCACCTAGGTTCATTTGATCGGTGTATGACTACATTTTCACCTAGGTTCATTTGATCGGTGTATGACTACATTTTCACCTAGGTTCATTTGATCGGTGTATGACTACATTTTCACCTAGGTTCATTTGATCGGTGTATGACTACATTTTCACCTAGGTTCATTTGATCGGTGTATGACTACATTTTCACCTAGGTTCATTTGATCGGTGTATGACTACATTTTCACCTAGGTTCATTTGATCGGTGTATGACTACATTTTCACCTAGGTTCATTTGATCGGTGTATGACTACATTTTCACCTAGGTTCATTTGATCGGTGTATGACTACATTTTCACCTAGGTTCATTTGATCGGTGTATGACTACATTTTCACCTAGGTTCATTTGATCGGTGTATGACTACATTTTCACCTAGGTTCATTTGATCGGTGTATGACTACATTTTCACCTAGGTTCATTTGATCGGTGTATGACTACATTTTCACCTAGGTTCATTTGATCGGTGTATGACTACATTTTCACCTAGGTTCATTTGATCGGTGTATGACTACATTTTCACCTAGGTTCATTTGATCGGTGTATGACTACATTTTCACCTAGGTTCATTTGATCGGTGTATGACTACATTTTCACCTAGGTTCATTTGATCGGTGTATGACTACATTTTCACCTAGGTTCATTTGATCGGTGTATGACTACATTTTCACCTAGGTTCATTTGATCGGTGTATGACTACATTTTCACCTAGGTTCATTTGATCGGTGTATGACTACATTTTCACCTAGGTTCATTTGATCGGTGTATGACTGCATTTTCACCTAGGTTCATTTGATCGGTGTATGACTACATTTTCACCAAGGTTCATTTGATCGGTGTATGACTACATTTTCACCAAGGTTCATTTGATCGGTGTATGACTACATTTTCCCCAAATTGTATTGTTCATACAATGTGAATTATACGTTCTAATGTGTCTTCGTGTAAGTGTTAAGACATGGGGTTGTGCGAGGGTTATATGGGAGAGTGATTCACAGGGATTGCATTTACATAAGCTCTGGAGTAATTTAAAAGGTTCGAAACTATTATCAATACCATGAAACAGGGACGAAAGAGCATACAATATGGCGGGTAGGTACTACTGTTAGCACACCAGAGAACACATAATGTGAGAAATTATTTTAATGGGAGAGTATTGTTAAAGGGAAAATCAACAAAATGACCGAGTTATTTATTAAGGCATTGACAAACACGTTGTGAAAATGGAAAGTTATGAATCTACCGAGAACTTTGCATATTTGCTGTTGCTGCTAAATACAAAACAATATATAACTAATATCCTTTACTTCAGATTGTAAAATGACGATGACAGCATTTCTTATGGTTCCGGAAACATATGGTAGATTCCATCTCTATCAATTATGTGACAACCTTATTGTAAACTCATTATGGATTAAAATAGTTGTGTTGAATTCTCCTTCTTAAATATAAAAAGCAGGAAGTTATATGGAAGCACTAGACCTTACCTCGGGTTTCCCAAGGTCCGCGAGTGTCAAACGGCACACCATCTACCAAGAAGCCAGAATGCAGGTGGTCAACATGCAACATATTTGACTGGGCAGCAAACGGAATAAAATCAAACGTGTATAAGACATATTTCTCACATTCTTCTTAAAAGCATGCGCTTCATAAGGCCAACAAGGTCGGCTACAAGTTCAGTGGCAGGAGTGTCAGTACTACAGTCTAAATATAGGATATCAGTTGAACAGCATGCATGGTTTGTGACCAAACGGTCAGATTTTGTTTAAGTAACATGCATATCAAACTTAATCGCAAAATGTCAAAATATCATGTTAAGTACATGGAGCATGCAAAATCTCTTTCTCCTAAACCATGGACTAGTTTTATGCATGTCGGTTATAATGGTCAGTTTTTAAAGTGAGTAGGAACCAAATACTAATTTTCAGAATAGCAGATAAGCAAGTTATGTTTTACTATTTGATATGAGGTAAGATATAATTTTATTTTAACAAAAGCATAGTTGTTAAGTAATCTGAATAATTAGTTTCAAATTAATACATACAAAAGCCGACGGTATTACTCAGCAATATTACTGTATGTCACATAGTGATATTTTCAATAGCAAAGAGCATTACGTTAGAAATAGCGCAAATTAATATGTAGTATATTGTGAGCAGGGTTTATTGGCAGACTGATTTTCGATTTAATGTCAAATTGAAACCATAAACGCACATTACTACATAAATTAGAAATTATTGAAAGGTAGAGATTTTGTTTTAAAATGAATGTTTTTCCTGAACAAAATGTGTATGTTAAATTGACCAGCAAACATGACGGCCTATGGGCCTAGGTTGCTCACCTGAGAACATAAAGACTTGTCTTCTTTAAGCAGCTTTTGTAATGTTTGGATAATAGACGAGTATTCTGAAATTGCTTTTTCCCCGGATCTATTGTTGAACTCGGATGAGATATCAACAAATGTTTTGATACAGTATAAGGATAACTGCACTACAATGTTATCGAATGGACCCAAATCGTTACACATCCGAAATATCACTTAGTACATTTTGTGAAGATTAGAAAGATCATACGAATTATATAGTGTTCAATGAAACAAACTAAAGGAACATAGAACAACTGCCCCGACAGCCATTTGTTCAACAACCGGAACATTTTTACAACTCAGATATCATAAAAACAACGATGCTGGGTAAGTTTCATACAAATTTGACAAAACACACTACTTCTAGAGTGTTCAAAAGGATTCACTACATCGGTATAAAGAAAACTGCCCGCCTCCTGGCGGACATGTTTTTCAACGGACCAAAACCATTTTCGAACTAAGCCAATATATCATTACCACAAATTTAAAAAGTAAAACTTTCATAAAGATTGGAAAAACAATAAGACATGGAGAGTGTTCACAATCATTTACTGTAATTTTACCTGGTGTAACCTGGTGTTCTGGTTTTTGTCTCCATGTGACCCAGTTTCCAATAAATGTGGCCTCTATATTGTTAGAAATGTACATGTTAACGACGCACGACGGACGACGCAAGACGGACAAAAGGAGATAATAAAAGCTCAAAATGAGAACGTTGTGCTCAGGTGAGGTAAAACAAAACAATCACAGAGAAGTAAATTATTTCAGAGCTACGAGGAGATGTATTTGCAAATGGACGAAACTAAAAGACCCGCATTATTAAGTTCAAAACACAATGCATGCTATGAATACCAGAACCACTATCCAATGGCATGCAAGATAAGAGAGAGTAGCTTACGAATCGTGAAAGGACTGCACAACCTCGAATTGTATACGCAAACGAACAACGACATTTATATTTAAATTGATTCTCACCTCGACTCTATGTGAATCGCATCGTACAGCAGTGAACGTTCATTCTAATATGCATGGATTTTTAAACTAAAATGTACGAGAAAATAAAAATAAATCGTCCGATTTAAAATGTGCTCTGAGTTTTTAGCGAAAATCTCACCTGTCAGAAAACTTACAAGCGTAAGACTGGTACCAAACCTGGTTCGCTGATGTAAATAGCGTGTATACCAAAGACCGCGCTAGCCGGCCATTTTAAGAAATGGTTTATGCTGTGTAACTATTTATATGCAATGAAATAGGAGTGTCCAGCCTACGAAACGTTGAAATAACGAAACCAGTTATCATGTTCTGAATCATCAGATAAGCTAACTAAACGTAAAATAGCGAACTTAACTTGTTCAGAATTACATGTTTATATAGGTGTTAAAGCTTACCTTCCTTGTTGGCCTCGAAGCTGTCATTAGGCTGAACCTCTGGTGCAAAGTATACGACCATGTTACTGGATGTCACAGGCGTGTTCAGGTTCAGCGTCTCTATAGCGTTCGTGAACGCGAGCTTCTGTGCTTTCTCTTCGGGCTCGAACAGGCCCACTGTAGAATGAAAAGAATAAATAACATGTAATCACATGACACGCACTGTATGTAAATGATGTACAAAACAAATATGCAAGTAGTATTGTACACACGTTAAACATCTTAATATCAAACATAACTTGACTACAATGAAATTGTTATTTTCAATGTCAAGTTCTGGACTTATTCCATCGGGTAGTACATGCAAATTACGTTATACTAGAAATGCAATCATTTTTGTCTGATGGTCACTATATTAAACTTTTACAAAACGACAAACGGGTATAATTTAGACAATGTGAGCTTATTGGAAATTCGTATTCGAACAGACACACTTTGAAATGAAGAAAGATGCTGAAATACAGTAAGACCTAATTGTGTCACCGTAATAATGTCATGAGAGGCGTTAATGTCATATTCTGTTTTCTGAACCTTGGCTCGGAAAAAAATATAAGTGGTATCTAAAATTGCACTTCAGTGCGACAAAGATATATACGGCACATTTGTGATATATACAATGCCAATGTCAGTGGAAATGATAAAATTTAATGGTGTTACGACAAGCAAATTCATGGAAGAAATGTTATTGAATAGACATACTGATATGTGTATTGTACACTTTGTCTTGGCTCGAGTGTCGTCACTTCTTAAATAATGCATAGTGTAACTTAAGCCCTTCGATGTATAAAATACCATGCAACATGCTATATGTCCTCGAATAACCGGTCCCACATAGAAAATAATGCGGATGGTAAAATGCAATAATAGCCATTACAATCATTAATATTGTAATATAAGACGCAAATAGCAGAACGGATAAAGATGTAAATACCTCGCTTGTAAATGATACATACCGATGTAAATTATTATCAGCATGTTTGTGTGCGTTTAGCATATAACATGCCTGCAAGACAGTCGTGTTTGCAGCCTAGAATATCAAACATTGTGTAGCAAGCAGATTTATGTTTTGCCTGAAAGTATCGCAATTTTTCTGTTATGTGTTTATGATCTACTTCAAAGAAGCTTTTTTGTCAGGAGTTATTTGAAATAATAAATCTTCACCTGTTTCATGAAAACGATCAAATACAGATTTCACGAATATGTTACCTGGTTTTGCCGGACAGCAAAATAACGACATTATCTTATTGGAAACAAATTGGACACCTCGTTTGCTATGCACTACTGAAGCAATATTTTTCCTATTATAAGTGTAAAGACAGGCAATGCTTTTTATCTTAATCTGTCTTGTTCACAAATTCACATTTTGGGATGAATACAATGACGCAATACAATTAAGTCAACGTGAGAATGCCTTGTGGAATGTGCATGCTGTTTTATGTTTTCCTAACCATGGCTCGTATAAAACGTCCGCTTAAAACGGCATTTCAGTGAGAGACAAATATATACGACACGCTTATGGTAAATAAAATGACAAATTGTAGCTACTCAACGTTAATGGTAGTGTCATGTTAGGAATGAAATAACACCGATAGTATTTTCAGTACATTTTCCCGTTTGCCCTTTCTAGTTCTAAGCAAATTCGGAAGTATTACTTGTTGTTACGAAACGCAATGTATTTTACGATGTGCTTAACGCAGATTGTCTTTTTTCAGGGAATTCAATCCCTTCTATCCTGTCTCGAGCTGGCTCATTGCGGACATTATACATTGAGTAAAAATAATGCAAAGTTATGTATGAATATCATGGCAAAAACAGATCATGTTTTTTATATAGTTCTTGTGACCTCGAGTGTACTAGCCCCACATAGGACGGATTGTACAAAACAATAACAATACTCTCTGGTATACACATAATTATTGTAATATGTATCTCAAATCTTAGTTGGCATAATCGTTCCAGGTTACACAAAGAGCAATTTCTATGTGTATACGTTAATGATTCATAGCGATGTGTACTGATAATAAGAACCTTTTCAACGTGTGAGCGTGTTTAGCGAAGATAAGTGTGTTTGATGCAGAGATTGTCAACCATTATGTAGTAAACACACTTATGTTTGCTAAACATATTATAGTTACCAGAATAAGGTTTGTTAAACATTATGCAGTGAACTGACCAAGGTTTGTTGAACATAGTTAAGTTACATGTAACATACTCAAATAGTGCCTAATACAAATGTAATAGGTTAATTATCGACCTTAAATTAATTGTAAACATATTTGGATTTGTTAATCATTAGAGGTTTCAGGATAACCATCACTTAATGAAGATGATTTTTGTAACATGAATGCGCCTTCTTTGCAGGACAGCGCAACAACAACTTAATAATAGTGTAAACAAATTGGACGACTCGTTTTTATAAACATATTGCTCCGTTTACTGCATCGACGTGATGAAGAAAGGAATTATCGGCCGTAAAGCAGTCTGTAAACAACGGTTTGCTTCTTAAACAATTGTAGAACGGGGCGGAATATGTAATTATTCAATTTTCTCCAGCGAAAAACGGCGGACGGAAAGTGTTATTTATTGAATTGCTAAAAAATTGATTGAGCTAATGATACTGTTTGGGAAGATCACAATAATATTTAAAGAACGTGTATAATAGTTTTTGCTACGAATAGTGCTGAAACGATAATTATTTCACACTAAAAGATTTAACGAATTGGCTTGGGAATTCTAAACGTAAATATGTGTTTCATGCAAAACATCAAAATGTTTAAGATATATAAATTGTGTGTGAGTTAAATAGGTGAAACAAACTTACCTCCTTGAAATTCTGAATAAAGATTGTGTCAATGCTAATACATTTACCAAAGCTTAATGACGTAGCTTGCATAAAATTAAGGTGAACTGTATAAATATGTAAACGAGTACCCAAAGAATATTGTGTTATTGTAAATGTATTTGTAAGCTTTACAGGAATTGAATTGTACATGTTGTAAATAGTATAAAGTTATTTTCTCAATTAGTGTTGTCCCTCGTACTGTGTGCATACACATACATGAACATGAACTGCATAAGAATGGACATAGTCTTTATATGACACACACTCACAAAACTCTACGGAACACATATGCATAACTGCACATTTTGTTGCTCAGTTCTATAAATTATTATGTTGTTTTTTTGCAATCCTAAGTATCATATACGAAACATACAGATAAAATTAACAAAATTGCTAACGCATTTTGTTAGATGATAATTGTTTTTTTATAGCAAATGTACAATGCAAAAAGATGTCCGTTATTGTGTTTGTCCAATAAGCGATATCCAACCGTATTCTTGCCGAAGTTTACCATTTATCCCCTTCACGATTCCTCTCGTGAAAGTTTCTAGCTGAATTCAGATTTTTTTGCGGAAGAATAACTCCACAAATGTACTAATCAATGAAACTCTTTGGCGATAGCTTTGTGTCTGATCAGATAAATGTTTACTTGATGTTAGCCACACCATCGATAAATCTTCGACATTACGGGATAACGCTACGAAATCTTGTGAAGATTTGTTTACTTTGCAGGGACATAATTTACAGCTTTGTTTTCATAATCTAAAGTGTTTGATCGTACGAACAAAAGTGTGTACCGATTATATTATAGACGTTTTGGCATTGAATTCTTGTCTAAGCTAGTTTCAATTTGCATTTCACTTTGGATGTATTTGTTTGATGTTTAATTTCCTGATAATTAAATGAGGTTTGCACGCCGCCCATCATACGTCATATATTTGATTGTCAATCCGATTCGTTCGAAGTAAACAATATTTGCCATTTTCCTGCTTGTCATAACCGTAGATGATGTTCTTTCGACAAAATATGGAAACTTACGTTCACAATTATATACAAGTATATTGCTCTTTTAAACCTAATAAGCGTACAGTGTTTACTGATTATTATTAGTTTATTATATTTCATTTTTATTTTTCTCTGTATGTCATAAATTATGTGGGTTTTTGTCATCGCACGTTAGATAATGTATAACAAACTAAGCACGGTTTTAATGAAATCGTGTTCAAAGCGTATCTGGTTGCTTTAGCGCCGAAGTTGTCTACGTAAACGAATTATACAAGGGTTGTTCAGCGTTTTTCATGAAACCTGGAGCAATAACGTAAATAATAAAAAGGACAATCTTGACTAAAGCATGATAATAAGCAAACTTAGAATTTTGATTATACTGAAGTTTCAATCTGTGAAAGTGATGGATGTCTGGAAAGCTGCACGAAGCCAATAATCGGTTTGCATGATTGCAACTATCATGTAATTGCAGCTATCAGCTTATTTACCTTTATCAATGAAACTTCAAAGGTACATAATGAAAATAATTGGATATAAGTGTACCGGATTTTCAGTATTTTTTAAATGTTCCGCTTCAAATTTCACTTGTGCTCAGGCTTCAATGATCAAAAATTACAAACGAAACGTGTTTAACCATATTGCAACAGAAATTCTTTAGGACTGTATAAATTATTATAGCAATTTATTTTGATTTTAAAATTGTGAATTCGATAATGATACTTGACATGTCAACGAAATTAAAAGATTCTTTAAATATGATATAGTGCACTAATTATAACGGTGTATAACTCTTTATAATGTCGGTACAAGCTCGAATGAATCCCTATATAATGGTACTTGATACATTCTCTTTATGGCGTCGACTTCCGATTGTCAGTGATGTGAGAAATAAAAATTAATGAAGCTAAATTATCGATAACTAAATTCTTGGAATATTGAATAATTTTTATTTTCTTTTTGAATTAGCGCATTTTTCTTGTTTTGCATGTAGTTATGTTCACATATTAGGTATGCATTTCAATAGTTCTTTAATTGCTTTAACTTGAACGTTTCGCGTGGCCCATAACGTCATGACGTTGTTATAATAAACCTATTAGCAATATGTATTTACGTTATTTAAACTTTGTTTCATTCGAGAACTGACGAGCAATAGCCCAAACATTACTCGAGTGAACTCTGAAATAATATTTACTTAGTTTATATTTCGCTCAAATAAGTGAAACTTACCTAAATATTTATATTCTGGTTAAATTTAAGTAAAACTATTAACAGTGTTTGCATTATAATAGTGTGCTCGTGCATTTGGCCTTTTAATGGACTCGATACTATGCTCAAGGGATATCAACAATATGTTCAACGATATTTAAATTCATAGTTTCATGCATCCCACGACACGATTGTTATTGAAACCCATTGATTAAACGTGCTCACCAATAAATGCATGTAAACATCACATTTTTCTATTGCCTGGAACTAAATTTATTATGTATTTGGTGTAAAAAAGAGCCAATGTTGATAATTTAAAAACTGAAATATTGAATATACGAACATCGTAGCGTTGAACATTCTAAATGTCATGCGTCAATTATGTTTGCTTGATTCGATTTCTTGCACTATTATTTATTATTTATGTGGTACTGCTAACATGGCAATGTGCGCCTAAAATAGTATTAACTAATTGAATCAGAGAGTTAAAAACATATCTTAAAATTAATCTTAAGTTTGATCTTTTCTAAACGACGATAGCTAGAAAGTTACTACACTTTTATCATTTCGTAAGAATTTCTTCTAGAAAATATATGTTTTATTACGCTAACCGATTGCTGTAAATCGTGATGTGTGAATTAGTTTTGTATACTAGTAGTTAACAATTTACGTTTGTTAAACATCGAGTGCAAATCTGAATGACTTAACGTTTAATCTTCATAGTACATCATTTCATAATTAGGTAAAACATGTACTAATAAAAATGAAACCAACGATCTTTTGCATGCATAAAGCTCTTGGCAAACACGTTTCCCAAATATTCAAATCCTTTTTATATATGTTAGTACAACTTAGCTGTCACATACTGGCTCGGAAGTCAATATTCATAAACGTTGTTTCAATTACAGACGATTCCTGTGGAGCAAAAGAACAAATGAAGGCATAAGTCTTCTATCTGGCAGTATTAAACACCGCAGAAATGCTTGATGGATTGCAAGACACCGACTGGCGACACTTACTATACGGCATCATAACCAAAACAGGATGTGTGTGTTCTGCATTCGTATCGCTTAAGATTGTCGATCATCATTAATTTAACATCAATATTATAGAAAAAATATAAGCATATTTTTATGCCATGACTGCTCTGCCTTCTGTAATGTGTTTTATCTTGTATTGTGGGTATGCCTTGAATGTATGTATAAGTTGTATAACGATGTAGAGCTTGTCAAGCGGTTGTTATAAGATGCACCGAAACCAATCCGTTCATGAAGTGTTCTTAATAAGACTCAAAATAATAATAACTTGATGTGTTGTGTTGTGACTCTTTTAAATTAAAACAACTGAATGAAGTGTAAAATCATTGTAAATTTACTATGATACACGAGTGCTAAGTTGTTTACACAGTTACGCTATTCCTGTCTGTTGTGTTGTATGCCATGAATTAAGAATAGTCAATACAAAAGAGCCGATCATATTTTATGACATATTGAGGCGGTTATTGATCCGTTTGAATATGGATGGTTGTGGGTAAAAATAGACCGCAGTTCAGTATGCTATCAAAATAATGTATTCTCAGTTTTGAAAACCATCGGACAAAGCATGTTCATTAATATACACGTGGACAGATGAGACAGACCTTCGCCAAATAACAGGGATAAACCATATTTCTCCGTGACGACGTAGTCTGAAACCGAAAACAAACAACGTTCGACGAGCTCAGTTATGATTATATAGAGATGAAACGGCCCATCCAAACAGAGGTCAATAATTCGATCATTACAAGTTGTGTTCATTTCTGTAAGCACCATCTGACACGTTATGGTCACTATTTCCAAAGAAGAGCAAGCTATCATTTGAAACAATTAAGTATTTAAGTGCGTGTGTGCGCATTCTTCGATTCCCAATCATTTTGTTTTGCTGAAATATAAGTGGTTGAATTCAATCAATTTTGCCACGATGTACCAACACTCGCACAATAGCAATAAGAGGCATCGGTTTAATTGCAACAAAGTGGTATCCACCTAGCATGACGACGAAATAACGGCATGTAATGGCAGTTGAAACATGATCTGGTGTGACAAACGGTAATTAAGCACAATCAAACGTGATGCTGGCAGATAAGGGCTAATGAAAAATGCGGATGAACGCTCGTGGGCAATGTTCATTGACATAAATAAGGGGAAGTGATATCTGTATGGTCATTGAATTAAACAAGCAGTGTTTAATTTGGTATCATAAATATTCAATATCAGTGTAAGAGTATTGCCTTGAAGGCGTCAATGTCTGTGCATGTCCTCAAGACAAGAGATAATATCTTATACGAATCAATTCTGTATTTAAAACTGGTGAACTATAGGTACATGTATTTGAACCTTTAAATGTGTTAGAAATAATTGTAAATGTTAATGTGATAATAAACTTTATTTTGTACATTAAAAGTGTGGCAAACATAAGGTCAATATGTCAGGCGGTATAAATGATAAAACAGACGCTGTATCCTTTTAATTTTTAACTGCATTTTTCTTCGATCCATTTTGTTTAGATCATTAGCAAACCGGCGATAGTGTATAGTAAGTAGAAATCCACATGCCTTATATTTAGGTGATTTTATATTATTTTAGGTGATTACTAACACATGTTTCGCCGTCCGACCTTGGCATTACCCGCCGGTGCTAGTTGTGTTTTATCTTTATAATCAGTGGATATTGCTTAATGTGAGTATTGCTTTACACGTTAATAATCACTTGATTATCAGTAACAACGTTTTGAATGTTGACATGTATTCCTGTTTTTCTGTTGTTTTTTTAGAGTTGCGGTAAGTCGTGTTCCGATTTGGAATTTGGAACCTTTCATCTGTCCGCCTGCTAAGCTGGTCAACACAGTCATGTTGTCTTTACTTTTGAAATGATTCAATACAATAGTTAGCAAATATTTGATAACGAATCATTATATCATGTAAACCAGATTTTGAAGACCTCAAGTCTTATGACTTCAAACAAGACCTCAAAAAGGTAGAAACTAAACTATAATTTTTAAGACGTTTGTGTTATAACTGTGGCTTTGAACTAGCTGCTTTACTATGTATGACACAGATTTAATATGGTATGAGACAGAGACAGTAATAGAACAAGTGAAATTGTTACTGATTGGAGACCTACATATGCAATTGACTAGAAATATTTGAACTACTTATAAAGAATGCCATAATAACTATTCCTGTGAAGTTTCGTTAAAATCTGAAAAGGGATTAGGGTGGAGATGTTTTTAAAACAAATAGCAAACACACGCACCTCATAGAACTCACGTACTGACAGACGGACGGACGACGGACATCAGGGTATCCTAAAAGCTCCAAATTAGCACTATGTTCTCAGGAGAGCTAAACAGGTTCATTGACCAATTCATTTCCATTTGAATAAGAGCAGGATGTCTGCCTTTTAATCACAGATGGTTCCCTATGAATACAGATTGTCGGAAACAAACTGGGTGTTGCGCTCACATGCATACGGTTGTCAGAAATAGAAGAAGCAATGCGATATCAACACATATGAATTCGCATGATCCTTTCAAAATAGACAAAGAAATATGTTGGTTTGAATACCTCGCCCGTAAATGATTAATACCGATGTATACTGATAATAATCAAATGCTCGACGTGTGCGTGTTTAGCAAACATAATATCTGACAGATAATCTTGTTTGCAGAATAGATTGTCAAACTTTGAGGTAATTAACAGACTAGTTATAACATCGACCTTAAAAAAAAACTTTATTTGTTTGTTATGGTTACTCACTTTCTGTTTCAGAATAACAGAAAATCGATCAATTAATGAATATGATTGTTGTTACAAAAATGTTTTTTAACAAAGTTATTTGGTTTAAAATAACTCTTCGTATGCATTGATTTGTTTCGCATTTCAAACGCCTTTCAATATGTCAATATTTTATTATATAAAGCTGCTTTGCAATGTTGACCATTAGTCAATAACAGATAAAAGCCGTTAATAGCCCAATAACTTTTCTCTTGGAGTGTTGTACCTTGTATTTACACTTTGTGTAAACATGATTATAAACGCACATAATTGTTTTCTTTAAATGACACACACTCATACAATTCGAAGACAAACAAAGTTACCACTGTTTACAGGTATCACTCGGTTTTATAACACTGCAATAGCTTTTCTTTGCAAACAGGTCCATCATTTATAATACATATGTCATAACTAACAGACGTTTCTTTCTATTTTGCTGTATCCATGCATTAGTAGTGTTATTTGATGCAACGATCGAAGACTCTTAGTAATAGTAATTGTCCGAGTTATCGACGCCCGACCAGACTTCTGCCCAATTGACCTCTAAAAAACTTCAGGACAAGATTCCTTACTCTCTCCTCTTTGAATGGAGATTTTTGGCGGCAGAATACTCCACAAATGAACTAAATCAATGGCAAACATGGGCGATTGTATTGTGTCTGATTAGATATATGTTACATTTAGTTAGCTACGTCGTCAATACTGCTGAGACAAGACAGAATAACGCTGAGAAATCTCACAAAGATTTGTACGATTTGCAGAAAAAAAGAGCTTGGTTTTCAATCTAAAAAGCTTTATCGTTTTATCGCACGAGAAATGTTGTGTACCAATTATATCCTAGACGTTAAGGGATACCATTCTTGTCAAAATTAGTTTGAATTCGCATTTCACTTTGGATACATTTGATAGGATAAATTTAATGTAAAATGAGGTTTGCATGCCGCTCATACATTAATATAACTTTTTTTTAAACATATTTGTATTTCATTCCGTTGCATTCGAAGTAAATAATAATTTTTCTTTTATACCAAATGATATAATCTGATATTTCTGCAGTGAAATAACAGAAGTAAAAATAAACAAATTGTTATTTTAACCGGTGAAAATAACAAATTTTCGGAATTACTTGTTCTATTTTTAGATTATCATATCAATATTTACTTCCCTTGTTTGACCCACTTAACAAGTACTACATAATTTGTCAAAATTTGTGTATTCCTACGAGATCACGGACATGAAATGTTCAGTAAATGTTGTAACACTAGCAGAATTGTATGCTTAACTTTGTTTGCTTATTTTAGAAAGAGCAATACAATGTTAAAACCTTTCAGCTTTGTTTACTCGTAAACCATCAAATATTGGTCTTTTTCTTTCGGTGGAGGATAATGCAAACACTAATGACGTCATTTTGTGTATTGAAATGTATTGAGGCAAGCCACGGGAGAAAGGGTAACTTTTTAGCGAAAGGGAAACAGCTATTAATTATTTTCTTGAAAAAGGGGCATAAAAGAAACCACTCGTGAACATATATTTTCTATGATCACTCATGAAATAACAAACGATCTTACACTGACATGAACAAATATCATCTATATCTTTTTCCACAAATACAAATACCGCATGGAAAAGAAATGTGGAAACTTGCGTTTTAAATTATATGAACTTTTTTTGCTTTTTTTATTTGATTTTGATAAGCGTTTAAAATTAAAACCCGAATATAATGATTGTGAGTGTTTTATACGATGTTGCGCTTTATGTGGACTTTGGTCATCGCAAGTTCGCTTATATATAACAAAGTAGCATGATTGCAATGAAATCGCGTTCAGTGCAAAGAGAGTTGCTTTAGCGCCGCCAGTGGGCTAAGTAAATGGTTTATAATGTTGCATTGCGGCGTATTTCATATAGGTTTGGGCAATTACGCCAATATTTTAGTAGTTCAATCTGCACTAAAGCATGATATTAAGCACACTTTGAGGTTGGAGTCTACTTAAAATTCAGTCTCTACAAGTGAAGCATGGCTGCAAAGCGGCAATAAACCAGCAATCGGTTTGGATGATTGCAGCTATTATGTAATTGCGGATATCAGCTTATTTACCAGACCTCATGACGGTGTTGATAAACCTTGGACTAATGGTTAATTGGCTCTATTAAGGAACTTATAAGGTGCATCATGGAAATAATTAGATATTATTGTACCGGGCAGATTCTTTCCGCGTTCAATGTCAGATATGCCCACCTGCCCATATATCAATATTTGAAAAATACAAAAGATATTCGATTAATCAGTATGCAACTGAAATACTTATGTGCTATAAATGAGAACGATAACTCAAAAACGACTTTTTTAAAGAATAATCAGTAAATCTGTAACAACAAAATGTCCAGTAATTAAAACGGCTTTACCGCTCAATTAATCGGGTAAAAGCTCGAAGGAATCACTTTATAGGAGTGCATATGAGATATGTTCTTTCTGACATCGACTGCCGAATGCCCATGATATCATAAATAAAAATGGACGAAGTTGACGTTTAACTTAAATAGCTTTTGCCTTGTTATATTGAAGTACGTGTGTGTGTTGTTTTTTATTTCACTTTTCTTACATCGCATGTAGTTATGTCCATCGATTGTGGATGCATTTCTGTACATGTGACTCATAACGCATGACTCGATTAGCAATATGAATTCGACGTCCTTTGAACTTCGTTTCGTTCGAAAACCGATCCGTTTGCTTCATTTATATTTCGTTAAAATAAGTGGAAAGCATAACGTAATATTTATATTCTGTTTAAATTCAAAGGGAACTATTAATAGTGTTTGCATTACAGGATTGCACTCGTGTCTTCCGCCTGTTTATGGACCAGTGACTGTGCTCTAGGGATATCAACAATATTTTCTCATTATATTAAAATGCATGGTTGCATGAATCCCAAGACATGGTTGCTATGGACACCCATTGATGAAACTTGCTCACCAACAAATGAATATAACCGTCACAGTTTCTATTGCCAGGAACTAACATTATTTGGCACTTACTGTTTTAGAAGAGCCAACATTGATTATTGAATAATTGAATTATTGACTATAGTACATCGTCGCGTTGTTCATTCTAAATGCCATGTGTCAATTATGTTTGCTTGATTCGATTTCTTGCATGTTTATTACATACTGATAAGAATAAAGGGTGAAGGCCAAAACCGGAAATGACAGCCCCAGCCTTAGAAACGTCGTATGGTTGTATGTGGTAGTGCTACAGGGCACTGTGCGCATTTAAATATTGATAACAAACATAATTTGGCGTAGCTGTCTAATCCAGGTTTTGACCTTTATTAACCTTTATCAACAGCAAATACAATAGTGTAGAAATTTCCCGCCAGAATGCCCGAATCAATACAGTCTAGTACATGTACTACATTGGCCAAATTGATCATTATAGAGATGCAGCATTGAAGTTTACAACTACGATAACCCTATGATAAATCTTCCGTATGTATAGGAACAAAATCCCTTATCTTCAAAACGAAAATTGTTGCAAATAATCTATGTACATTCTGTAATATTGAAATCGAAAATATAACGCACTTGTTCTGTTACTGTCCATATACCCAAGAAATTATTAAAGTTGCTGATATTATTCGTAGAAGTAGACCAAGCATACATATTGAAATTACATGTCAGGATCTAGTACTTGGAATTATTAATCCAAAACGACATTACTAATCATAACACATAATATAAATAATGTTTACCACATAATTTTATTTTATTTGTAAACTCTGCATTATGAGTTTTTCTAATACAATGCAATTCAGCACTTACTACTTTTTTTTTAAGTGTAATATTTTTTTTAAATAAATGATATACATACTTATTTTAAACATTAATTTAGTTTGTATTATACAAGCTAGTGTTTTGTTGTTGTAAAATACTGTGTTGAAAAAATATTGTAATATTGTGTTGTAATATAACACATTTATAATTTTATATGAATGTATGTTGAATGTATGACACTTATATTTATGTCTGATCAAAAAGCAGTACATGAATCATGAAATACTTTTTTTTTTGAAATTCATAATACTTCATAAAAAGCTTTGTATGTGTGCACATAATACTCTATGTTTGTATGAAATGTCTTAGGAGTGAATAAAATTTTGCACTAGAAAAAAAAATCTGTCGTATGTCATAATATGTTGAGCGGTTACAACTGTTCCACACTTAACTCTCCGTTTCAATATGCGTGTTTTATTTTATTACACAGAGCTTTCATACAGAAGGCGGTGTTCTTATATTTAAGAATTATTTTCACGTTTCATTATTTGCACAAATATATTTTATCATGTAATTAATGTTGTTTCTATTCGTTCACTCCCCTTGATATACTAACACAATATCATGTAATTTAGATTAGTTAAATTCACATATAATCATTTTAAAACATTAGGTTTAGCGTCCCAGTACATACATCAACCCATTTATGCCTAGCGTCTACAAAAAAAGGCCTAGGCAAACAGCGTAGTCCCAGATGAGACGCCGCATTATGCGGCGTCTCATCAGGGTCTACTCTGTTTGCTTAAAGGAAACAGTGTGAGAAATATTCTAAAAATAGAAATAAATATACCAGACATCTCTAATTTTGGAAATAAATTGATCCAATTTTGAAGGATATGAGAGTCCACTCGGCATAAATGGGTTCAGCACGTCAGTTACATCCAATCTTTCAGGATACCAAGGTCAGTGCGCGGTCAGCATGTTGAGTGTGTCCTGAAGAAACCACTTTGTGTCAGTTAAACCTGCCTCATTATGATTAGACTAACCTACCTAAAATCTTCCTAGTTAAGGAGAACACTCCTAGTTATTATCACTTGAGAACAATTTACAAAACGTCCTCTTCCAGCCTGAATGTTTAATTATGAAAAGTTCTTCTGGAAAGAGACCAGAACAAAATGTCCAACTAAACGTGCTTTTTTATAGATATAGAACTTTTCTAGCTTTTATATTCTATGAAATAGTAATGTTGGTCTTCAGACTGAAGTCTGAAAAACGAAAGGAAACATTGCCTACACAAAAATGAAATAAAATGTGGAAAATCAAATTAAGAAATTATCACTGATATCTATTAATCATCTGCCTATCGATGCTATTAAAATGAAAACAAAACACATGCATCACATCATGATAGTATAAAGCATGTCATTCCCAGACTTTGGGGTGGTATGGCAAGGCAGATTTTGCTGTGTGTTGTGATAAAAACTAGCATTAATAACGATTTAAAATATGAGGAAAAACTTCTGTACTGTGTTACGGTGACAGGGATTTCTATAGACGCAGAATCCTGCGTTTTGACTGGAGCAAATTGAAAATGACTCGTTTTTGACCCGACCATTTTTTCACCGGGTGATATAAAGTCGTACTCCTTTGTTAAATATACTTTGTATCAAATTGTTAGATAACACTTTGGTATAATCCATACGTTGTTACATAATATTTTGTATTATATTGTGTGTGTTTAGACGATGTACATTTGTATAAGTCTTAATAAACTGTCTGTCTGTTCAAGGCAATCGTTGAACACATAACAAATAATTATAAGTGTGTTACAAATAACATAAACACAAGCGTTCGCCATTTTACAAGTTTTCAATGTTATACTTATCTTGTGTTATAAAATTTCAAATGTTGTCAAACGAGATACCTCAATATTGTGCATCTGGGGAACTAAATTCAATGAACAAAATAAACAAAGAGACGGGTGCTATTTTTCTTCATGACATTTTCTGGTTTTACGATGTTTCACAACAAAAAGTCTAATTTCACAATTGTCTGAATACAATATAAGAGCGAACATTGACATAGACATCCAGTCTAACACACTCGCGCTATAAACTATTACAATTGTGACTATAATGACTACAGAAATACTTAACTGTCTACCATTACAAATATTACGCCACGATTTATGCAAAATGAATTTCGTACTGAGACAGCAAAATTCCGCAAATTAAAGTTCTGCAATGTTGATGTTTATTTATTTATTGAACATGATGCTAAGTCGAATTTTTATTTTAGTATAAATATATAAAGTTCAGTTGCATTAGTGATTTAAGGAAAACATATTTACAACTTAATGCCCTTAAATTTAAACTTTAAATTATTTTCCCAAGGCTTATCCACGGAAGCCAAATGGTGACTCACTTTTATCATATCGTAATTCGACAATATATAATTGCGCTATATGATTGTTATAAATCGTGATGTGTGCAGATGTATTAATGTATATCATAGTATAACTTCGTGGGTGTCAAAAGTTACGTGCTTTTTTGTTTGCTTGATTTCAAAAAGTCATGCTCCTTCATAAGTTCTTCCACTCAGTGCATTGGCCTACCATAAAATGCCTTAACTGTATCTTTGATAGTTTGTCTCAACATATTTAGCAATCGCTAATTGATTTTTTTTTTTTTTTAAAGTAATATCCATGGTTCATCGTTCATAATAGGGAAGTACCAATAAAAATGACCAACCCGGTCGAATGCATAAAGCTTTTGGCAAATAAGATTCTCAATCCTTCAGATTTGTTTTGTACAACTCAGCTGTAACATACTGGATCGGAAGTCGATATTCATGAACGATTGTTTCAATTACAGACAATTCATGCGCTGGACTACCACAAAATGAAGTCATCCTATATAGGCGGTATTCGCCGATTGCAATACATCACTGTATGCCCCTTTGTACATACAACGCATCGTTAGCACACGGCTTCAGATATCCCAAACAATAGAAAAGTCCTCTGACTTCGTATCATTTAACATTGTTTATCATCATTTATTATTGACTGTTATTCTTCAAACTGATTTATATGCATGTTTTACTCTTTGCCATGAGTGTTATTTGTCTGATTTAATAATTATGTGTAATCATATTATATATTGCAGACTGTGTATGCCTTTTATGTGATGTAGTACATGTAGTTGGTGTAGAACTTGTGGTGTAGTGTTTGAAATCCGACTTAAAAAATATAACTTGATTTGACGTGTTGATCGATTCTTTTAAGCTTCAAAAATTTAATCAACGTAAAGTTATTTGTACAGAGTAACAAAATTGTGTACTAAGCATCCACACATATGTCAATTACAAACAGTTAGTTTGTGTGTAGCTGAAATTAACCCATTTATGCCTAGCGTTTAGAAAAAAAGGCCTTGGCAAACGGCGTAGACCCAGATGAGACGCCGCATGATGCGGCGTCTCATCAGGGTCTGCGCTTTTTGCTTAAAGGAATTTCTTTAGGAAATATTCTTAATATAGTTATAAATATACTAGACATCCCTCATTTTGGAAATAAATTGATCCAATTTAGAAGGATGGGAGAGTTCACTATGCATAAATGGGTTAAGCATGTTCAACAGGCAACAACCACACACATTGTTTATAGAGATTTATTTGATGCATATGACCATCCAAAAAGAAGTCAAATATTTAGATGAAATCCTCCAAGTTATTGCCATGTACTTTATCATCACACAACACGTTCTTGTTAACGAGAGAGTAAACTTTTATTTGAAACAATTAAGTATTTAAATGCGTTTGTATATGCATTCTATGAATCCAAATCATGTTGTTTCCTTACAACATGTTCCGTTCAATCAATTGGGCCAAGATGTACCACTTGCGGCAAAGCAATAAATGGCACTGGTTTTATAGCATCAAAGTGGTCTCAAACGCCGCATTACAACAATATTAAGGCATTTTACGGCACTTAAAAGGAGATCGGATGAGAAAACATATAATTAAACACGATACAAATTCATTCATGCAGATAACGGTGATTAAAAGAACCCATGAACGTTCGTAGACAATCCTCATTGGCAGTGATCCGGGAAGGTGATATGTATGTTTACACGATTATTAAATTAAGCAACACGTGTTTAATTCGGTATCACGATTATCTGATAGCAGACCATCATGATTGCATGGAAGGCGTCGGTGGTTGCGCTGTACAAAACACACGAGATGACAATGGAAATAACGGCTTGCTCTATTCATCTAATGTATTTGTGTAATTTATGTTGTATTAGGAATCAGGTTTTCATTAATAGGTCAATGCGTGGACCCCAGTTTTAATTAATAGGTCCTAGGCGTGGACATCAGTTTTAATTAATAGGTCAAAGGCGTGGACCCCAGTTTTAATTAATAGGTCCAAGGCGTGGATACCAGTTTTAATTAATAGGTCCTAGGCGTGGACCCCAGTTTTAATTAATAGGTCCTAGGCGTGGACACCAGTTTAAATTAATAGGTCCAATGCGTGGACACCAGTTTTAATTAATAGGTCCAAGGCGTGGACACCAGTTTTAATTAATAGGTCCAAGGCGTGGACACCGATTTTAATTAATAGGTCCAAGGCGTGGACACCAGTTTTCATTGACCGGACCAAGGCGTGGATCCCAGTTTTCATTGACAGACTCAATGCGTGGAACTCAGTTTACATTGACGGACTAAAGGCGTGGACCCCAGTTTTCAAGGACAGATTCAATGCGTGGAACTCAGTTTACATTGACGGACTAAAGGCGTGGACCCCAGTTTTCAAGGACCGACCCAAGGCGTGGACCCCAGGTTTCATTGACAGATCCATGGCGTGTACCACAGTTTTCATTGATATATCCATGGCGTGGACGCCATGTTTGAATGGGCCATTGTGTACATGTTTGTCGAAATAAATCGATACATTCATATGAACTGATAGAGCAAAATAACAAGTGATACATATAAGTATCTGATGAAAACCGGTAAATGTGTATTATATATATATATATACACATATATATATACATGTAATTAGCTTATTGTGCTTTTAAAAACAATGTTTTTGCACTTTTATTCCATTTTAAAAATAACTTAACGTTTAATGTTAAGAGTGTTGGTTCATTTCGTCTATCGTATCAATGAGACGAAAAAGTGTTGTACGATTGTAGTACAATTTATATAAATAAATGTACTTGCAATTTTGAACAAGACATTTCATAAGCTTACATATATTGACGTTCGTTCGTAGGTAGATTTGCCTTAGCATTACACGTATAACAATAGATTTCATTGTAAATTAGAAATAATCAATTAATTGACCGCTAATTTATGCCATAGAAGCCTAGCGGCGCCGTGGCGTGATCAAGTTCAAAAGAAAGTGCGGATATCATAAAGCAAATATATAATGCGGTATAAATTATAAAAACGCGCTTTATCCATTAAAACTTTAACTGCACTTTCCTGTGATCCATTCTGCTTAGATCATTAGCAAACCGGCGATTGAATATACGTTACCAGAAAACCAGATGCCTTATTTTTGGATGATGTGGTCTGATTAGAGGTGATTACTAACACGTGTTTGCCGTCCGACCTTGGCAAATTTACCGCGTCTGTGCTACAGTGTACATTGCTAGATGTGAGTATTGCGAAACACAGTTAAAGAGACATGTTCATAGATTATCAAAAAGATTTTCCAAAATAAGATAAGAATACTGTTAATCAGGGAGCGAATTACAACTAATACCGTAAATATAGCATCGTTTATTAAAATATCATCACGTGAAAAAGAACAAAATATGTAAGCGTTACAAACGCGAAAAAAACACATACTTTGGAAAGCTTTTGTTGCTTGCATTAAATTTTGTTAAAACACGTTGATCACTTATTATCAATTGCAAAATGACTGTGTACATATAGTAGTCCGAATGGTCGAGTGGTTGAAGCTCCGCTGAGGACAAACTTTTTTTTTAACCCTTTGCATGCTGGGAAATTTGTCGTCTGCTAAAATGTTTCCTGCTAAATTTCTAAAATTAGCATTTTCGTCGAATTTTGTTTCAAAGAATACTATCAGAATAGCAAACAGTTTGGATCCTGATGAGACGCCACGTTTTGTGGCGTCTCATCTGGATCCAAACTGTTTGCAAAAGCCTTCAAAATCCGGTTCCAGCGCTCAAAGGGTTAAATTCTGTTCTTGTTATTATAATTGGACAGTTTCTACAGTTCCACTGTTGAAATCTACCACATTTAAGCATTTACTGACACACTTCAGAAAAATGTGACCACGTCCCTTTAATTATAATCGTTTGATGTTATAAGTAGCAATAATTAGAGCTTGATGCTTTCATAATGTAAACAAGAAAGTAATCCACAGTGAAATAAACAGCGTATGTTGACGTGTAATCTAGTTTGGAGTAACGGTTAGTCGTGTAGCTCGATTTTGGTTTAAGAACTGTCCAGGTACCTGCATTCTGTGCTGGTCAACAATTTAATATGGATAATACTTTTGAAATAAGTCAATACGATGTTTGGCAAATTATCGAATGCACTTTAAATACCTATATTTATCGATCATGATTTGGAAGACTTGTATTTGTTTATCTACTTTAGAGAACGTTACGAACGATCCACCATATTAGTTTGCGCAGCATTCCCTACCTATTAATCGAAAATTAATCTTAATGGTTAATAAATTGCCGGAAAAAGGCATGCGCTTAACCATTGGGAAAGAAAGAAGCAATGCGAGGAACCACATTGGTTCTTGGCACAAAGTTTCCCAAACATTTAAAAAGTGACATTTGGGTTTTCATGTCGTCAAAGAAACGTGTATGATAGTTTTCCGGAATATTTTTTTTCGGTATTCATATCATACAGAAAACAAGTATCATTATGGCATATTGTCGAGTGCATATTTGTGGCGTGTTCTGACAAAACTGGGCAAAATGCTTGTGCGTAAATTGTCATCCCAGATTAGCCTGTGCAGTCCGCACAGGCTAATCAGGGACGACAATTTCCGCTTTTATGGAATTTTTCGTTTAAATGATGTTTCTTCTTAGCGAAAATGCAGTTTAGGCGGAAAGTGTCGTCCCGGATTAGCCTGTGCGGACTGCACAGGCTAATCTGGGATGACACTTTACGCACAAGCAGTTTGCCCAGTTTTCTCAGAACATGCGACAAATGTGTACGACAGTCTGGATACTATGTAGGTGTATTTATGTATACAAAGCATCGAACTATCAATATATCTATTTAGGTTTGTTGATTTATAAAAATAGTATCAATCTTGAAACTATATGGGTATATTGATGTATATTAATGATTTATAAATAGCATCGATATTGAACACGTGTGGGTCACTCATCAGTGTCGAAACTGTATAGTTGAATTGAAGCAAACCCAATCGGCCACATGTTAAACCGACCTCAAAACTGATGTTGTAACTACACGATTCTCAAACCATATGGATAAATTAAATATAACATGTAAATAAGCCAATCTCAAATGTATGTACGTGTATTAATGAATAATTTATACCAAACTACAAACAATGTAGATGCACTGATGCATACGAATTACGATATAAAATTATATAATAAAATGAAACTATGTGGTGTATATACCATTCTAGAAAGTATGTATGTGTATTCATGTTACGAAATACAAAGTGCAGGAATCGAAAATATGCAGGTGCATTATTGTGCCCCGCTAGTAAAAGTCTTCCTGTTGAAAAGTATGTGCTTTGAAAACAATGTTCATATTTGTTTTCGTGATATCATGTGTACGCGAAATTGCAATGCATGATGAGTATTTTCTAGTATAGGACTTTAGATTTCGTTGTTATAGAACAATTATCACCAACCTATCAATTCCGTTCGCGTTATTTTTTTTGTTCTCATTTCTTGAAATTCTTGTTGTTAGTCTCTGACCACCATTTAATTTTTAAACGAGGTTATACCAGCGTTTACAAGTCGTGTACTGTGGTCGAAATAAATAGAAAAGTTGACTGATTTAGATGTCTGGTGATGTGGGTTTCGTGTTGTTTCTCTCCAAACCAGTTTCACCCTTGGCAGTTTCGCTTCCTCTACACGTGTTTAACGTGGCAAATATCCTAATTTGACTAATAATTGATTAAAAAAAAAGTTGTTTAACCACATATTAAAATGCCAGAAGACCAATAAACAATGGTTGCTGGCACCTTCTGGCGTTTAGGCGAACAAAAGGACAACAACATATACTACAACGATGTATGACCAAAATGTATTGGGTAGCAGACTCCAGAGTTGCCAGAAAAGAAATCAATTAGTAAGTGGTGTGTAACCTATATTTGACTTAAAGTATTCTGATTGTGAAATTACATATTGTCACGAATTAAGGTGAAGGTTTACAAAAAAAAACAATAGTGCCCGTCACACAAACATGATGTGGGTACATTTGGGGAGATTTCGGTAGATTTAAGTAGATTTTGGTATTTCGTGTCGCCCTAAAAAATATAAGTATTTTCGAATATACATCAACAGGCTGGTATATACTCACCAACGCGGAAGTGCTCCGTTTTGAGAGCCCCAGTTGACCGGAAGAGCGCCCAGAGACTGACCAGGAGCCACAGGAAGTTCCGCCGACGACTCATTCTGTCAGCCATGTTACCGTTGTGTAATCCAACTTTAAATTCCACACAAAATGGTGGTAGATGGTACACCAAAAACAACACTAAATATAAATCCCACTTCGTTACTCCGTTGTATTAATAGATGGTACTGTCTACACAAACAGAAAAGTATCGATAAAACTGTGGCATGTAATTGGTTTTTGATGGGAGCTTCTTACAAAGTGAACTATAATAACTCCAGAAAGATTCCCCTAAATAGTTAAGCAAAACTATTGCAAAAACAAAAGAAAATTGTTTTGATGACGAGTATTCTATTGATTCTGAATTCGGTAATTTTTTATCCTTTTAAGTTTAGGTGACGTAATTTTCAAGTAGGTTATACTATTCCTTTCTGAATGTATAATCCGTTAAACCGCTGTAAGTGCTTCTACCTCGACATTAATTGTATTACTTCGTTAACGCAATGCTTTAAGTTATATAAGAAAAAAACTAAGCAGCGATTAAATCTAGCCAGATTTTAATCATATTCATAATTTCATGTATTGGCTTGTATTTATTGCCTTTTTCTAACCAATAAAATAAATTCCTCTATCGCCGTTATGTGTCACGCGATTGCACGAAAACATAAAAAAAAAAACGTGAACGTTAAACAATATTATCACAATCTCGTACCACTGACTTCTTAATTCAATGTACACGCGTATAAAACACGTGCACTCCACTGACACAAACAATACATATTTTCCGCTCGTATATATCCAATAGCTGGCTTCCACTATTTACATAGATATACTCCTTTGTTCACTGGTAGCACGCAAAACACTGGCACGCACATGTACTTAACTATATCGCATACGTAGTTACTAAGTCACTGACACATAACCCTAGACCAGATGTGATTAACTTCTCGTATTCGTTATTAGTGTTTCCAACCCACCGCTCACACGGAACAAAGACGAGATGCAAGCGTTCAGCTGATAAGCCAAACCTCGCGTAGAGAGGTATTCCGTAGCCAGCAACCGTGGCGCACAAGGCATATGTGTTGTGATTTTCGATGGTTCCCGCGGCTTTCGGCCAATTGTAGAGATTCCGAGATGCTTATCAGCTCTGGGCTGGTGAAATGTCTTCAATTGAAACACCGCGTTCACAGGGGCATGTCAACAATCCTGGAAAAATAAACAAGCATGTGCTTTACCGGAGATTTCGTGCTGTCTTTGTTTACCCACGTGCGTGTAGTATGTAGATGATAATTACTACATACACGTGCTGCAAATAATTAATTATCGCTTACTAGTTTACCCTCAATTGTTTAATTCCTACATGCACGTGCTACAAATAATGATTTCTTGATTAATAATTTACTCTTTGTTTACTACATAATAATATGCGCTATGAATTTTCATGAAGATAATTAATCATAATTTGGATATCTCTTTTTTTCCGTTTGATCTGACAGCTATCTTTGCGGATCCGAGAATACATATAACCTAATATAACAATTTAAAAACAGCCTGAAATGTCGGAAGCGTTTAATACATGTACGTTAGTTTGTCGTCGATGTTCTTACTGACCAAACACGTAGTTGCGAATATCCGTTCCACTTTGCACGAAATGTCGTGCATTTATTCCATATCAAGAAACATTCGTCCACAAAAGAACCATAAGCCGGTTCGATAGAACTACCTATATCCGAGGGAAAAATAAAATAGATCGGAATCCCGGTTATGATAATTCGATCTGACTTTATGGCGTACAACGCTCATGAATCCGCTATGACTTGAGAAATCACTCAAACGCTATCACGCGGCCGTGTTCTTATGATTTTTGGAAATCTTCAGCGGATAAAGAATCATATTTTGGCTACGGATTCGGCCGCTGAATCCGATATCCCAATCCTTTGTGTAAACAATCGTACACTGCTTTGCCGCGCCGGCGTTCAGAAATCGGTTAAGGGATGTTTTCTTAAGAGTCCGGTAAATTTGATCTACCGTGCAACATGTGGTGAGATTGTTTTGTCATGACTTACTCCGGTCAGGTATCAGAACCTACGCTGATTTGTGTCCTTAGCTCAAATTCTATTGAGCAATCATGGCCTATTGTTGCGAAATTGATCGCTGCATTGCAAGCAGTCTAACGATGTGCTTTTTGTGAAGACTAAAATCCGTGGAAAAGACAACACGCCATTAATTGTAATGTTTATTGCTGGTTTCAGACAAACATCTATCAATAAACATAAACATGTTTATTTATAGATCTTTGTTTCTGATAGGTGCGGTCAGATTGTGAAAATATTGTTTAAACGTTAACGAATCTTTAGTAAATTTACATTTTTAACATAGATTTTCAATAAAAATTATATTGCCAATCAGGTATATAAAATGAGTGTCACCTTGTTATTTCGATTCGGAATAGAGCTTATGCTTACGAGTGTTTATTAACTTTATTTCTGTGCATATTTAATATTATAATGTAATATTCATGTTTAATAACTTATGTAAAATCATTTAGAAGCTTAAACTATTCAGAGGAACCGCCACAGGTTAATCGGTTTTGAAATGCCTTGAGTAATAAAATAAACTGAACCAACGTTTGTGTTGAATATTTTTTTTAAGTTAACCTGATTCTCGCGACTTAACGGTCAAAAATTATTATTTTGAGTAAATGGGACTTGTTCACCTATTTATTGTATTATTGGAAAATATCATTTCATGTATTAACAAACAAGCCCATAATATTCACAATAATCTAAAATAATAATATGATAAAATAATATCAAGAAAATGTTGATTCAACCAGATTTCCTCCACATGGATTCGAACCCGGGACCTTTGGGACCAAACACAAACGTGCTATAACAAGAAACATCGGACTTCGGTACTAACATACACGTATTCTCCAAACCATCGATGAATCGTGTTATTTCGCTTATTCGAATATAAGGTATATATTCTCTTTTGACTTTATGATACTTTATTGATCGGTGAACAAATCCGTCTAAGTATTATACTATATTTAAAATATGTATACAAGAATAGTTGAGAATTAGTAAGTGTATCGTTAATTGTGTTGTCCCCGAAGTCTTCGTTATTGGTGGTTCTTTCATTATGTGTAATGATTTGTATTAAATGTATGAAATCTTAAATCGATGTTCATCGTTATGTTTGTGATCCCGGAATTCTTCATTATTATTGGATCTTAATTTGTTAGAAATCAATTCTTCTAGTAAGAAAAGTTAGACATTTATATACGCAGTACCCCTTAAGATAGTAATGGTACCACTGTCTTATATACGCACTGTTTGTGATTAAATCACACAGAGCACATCAAACATTGGCTCGTATATTTTTCTGGAATCCAGCAAAAGAAACATTGTGATCATGGAAACGCAGGGGGATGCAAGACTCGGCTAATTAGAACCACATGCTAACGAATGTCTCACATTCATTAGCGGCTGTTTGAATGGAACTGGATTATGAAAACATACATAATTTATATAAGTATGTGTATTCCCGTGTGCATTCATCGTGATACAGATCTCAACAGAAGAGATTTATAAAGGTGCGTGTTCTTATTCGGGAAAAGTACATCGCTACTGGTATTGCATTATAGCCGCGTTCTAGGAAAACGGGGCGTAATGCATGTGCGTAAAGTGTCGTCCCAGAAACGACACTACGCACATGCATTAAGCCCGGCTTTCGCAGAGCGAGGCCCAATTATGTTTTAAGGAACATATGGACGGATCTTCTGCGAAACACTATTAAAAATATTAGTGTCACCGTTTTCCCCCACCCACAATGCCTTTGGACTGGTCAACATATACATTTAAGGTTAAGGGTCGTGTCAAGTGTTTGGCACATCGCCAGACTATCCCCGTTTACGTACCACTCCCGTCTTATCAGAGTTTAGTTGGTGGACACCATACCGGACAGATAGGGTGTGCCCGGTTTAAGCGAATTAATACATCTCTGATCACGATAAGAAAATTGTCTTAGAAATGTGTCACCTTGCAGAGAGCGAAGTTAAGAGAGGCGAGTGTTATTCGCAAGATTATACCCAGGGAATCGATTGATTTTAATCTATCTCATCATGGAGGCGTCAGGAGAATTGTCTTATTATCCCATTATCCCGTCCGAAATTCATGCTAGTTGCTCCCCATCAGCGGTCTACATTGTAATGAAATCGGATAAAATAATTTCTGGTTCTGGACCGTGTACGTACATGAGCTATACGGGAGAATAAATGATGTATGATTTACAGGAAAGGGAATAGGCGCTATTTCTGCGAAACTGTTATAATTTGCGTAATTAAAGAGTAATACATTTTATTTCATGAGCGAAGTCAGATTTACAGTAATTTCAAAATGAAATTAAAATGTAGCATGCAGTCAGTCCAAATGTGTTGTTAACGTGCTAATAAAAATAAAGGATTTCGTTTGTATACGCAGCTTCTTAATTTCATTTGTAACAAGTGTTTGATATATTTATATCGTATCTTCTAAACACGTTTACGTCTGATAAGTGTCGGTCAGTAAAAAGTTATTTGTAATAAAATGAAAACTCAGATGCCTTGCATGAGTTTGTCACGAGATAATGATTATAATTGTAAAAGTGTATATATTGATTAGATGAAATACAGATGTTAATAAAAATGTCTTTCTACAATTTGCACCTTGACTGGAAACAAGTTATATGCCTATTTATTTAGTTTCTTGGTTTTGTTTCCCTATGTATAACCCATTTATCGAAGTCGATTGCGCAAGTAAAAGCAATTGTATGTCTTCATAACGTACACGCTTCAGACGGTTTAGGTCCCTGAATACTCTAATGTTTGTTCGATAAATCTGACCACTTTTTGCAGTCAAAAACAAGGACAAAATCAACAACATTCATTGTTAGAAATTTTAAGGCGGTAAACATAGATTTGTATGCGAACGATTTCCATATTAATACTGTTATTGGTTAATTTATTGTTTATTATAAGCAAGTTTCTCAAATGAAAGCTGTAGAATTGTCAACTATTTAGTACAAAATACAATCACAATATAAAATCGCTCTACCGAATCATGATTTACCTGTTTATAAGATTTAAAAAAAAAAATATGCTGCTGTAATAACAATGTATTGCCATCCAAAATGAAATGTATTAAAATCAATGACTCTTCGCGCATGATCAGTTTTAAAGATTTAAGTTTGTACAAGATTATTATTTTATCGGATAAACTTGTTTAAGCACACTTCCAAAATGATCAATAATGGAAATTCTACCTCGACTGCTATCTATAATTCTATACGAGGTAATAAAACTTCTTATAAACGAGAATTAAAAAACATTACTTACGAAGATGTGTTCTATATCCTGTTAAACTACAGCGACTTCATACTTAACATCGATTCTGCTTGATTAGCATTAGAAATCTACTTTATAGTGTGCCCACATGCGATTGCGAACATGGATTTTTATATCACCGCATTTTAATTACCCCCCAAAAGCAATAAGATTATACAAATTGGCTGATGTTTTTCCCATGTTTTATAGGCAAGAGAGAAGAGAGAAAAGGTGTTAATACATTCCATTTATCGGGCGTGAAAAGACGCTTTTACAGTATGCAGCCTTCTAAGATTGTTTGCCTAAAGGGATAATAGCTTCTGAAAAGTATTTCGGATTTTTATTTGCTTTGCTTACCTGAACACAATACATTTTATTAAGATGTCAATATTATTATAGAAATCTCTACATATCAAAATGCGCATATAAAAGAGAAAATTAACTTCCCCTTCAACAGTGCAAATACCGTCACAAACGACGCCTGATTGAATTGTTTGCCTGATACATACTGACACCCTGTTTGTTCATCACATCAAATGTACATATGTGCTCAGCGAAACGAACTTGCAACATGAATATATTTTATTGGAACAACGCAGTGTTTGCATGCAACGAACGTACATGCATGATCAGATATCGTTAGAATATTCGGGTATAATAATTTTGTGCATTTGATAAGTATGCACTGGTAAATTAGTATTCGTCGCGGTCGTCATCTTTGTCTTCTTATTTATTTTCTTCATCTTCTTCTTCTTCCCCCCCCCCTCCCCTTACGCCTCCCCTCCTTTTTCTAGTTCGTATTCTTTAGTTGCAAAGCATGTTTCTGTCAAAATTTTAATTTTGTTTACGAATATCTATCTATTGCTCGGTATATATATACAATTATACACACGAGTTGGCATTCATATCATATTTCATTAAACGAGTTCAAGAAATAGTACGCTAGCGTTCGGCATGTATATCATGTGATAAATAATAATATTATATTATAGGTTCTTAGCTAATGCAAGGGACACAACTGTAGAATAATTCTTACCAGCGGAACGAAATATGATCTTTCTTTATCAATCATACCAGAAACTTTAAAAGAAGATACTACGTTGTCACCTAATTTGGTTCAACTCATCTCAATTTCTACATTCTTTCATGCAGTAAATAATTAACAAAACAGAAAATAAAAATACCTGATAAAATCATAAATGATCACTAGACGATTACAATCAATTGTTATGATGTGTTCTTTTACGGTGACAGGGATTTGATAAAAACATGCACAAAACGAGTAAAACCTTACGATGGCACGCGCGCGGGAAGCGCCGGATTATTGGGGTCGCGGGTGGGTTATGTGAAGGGGCCGCGGGGGATTACGTGCAGGGGGTCGCGGGTGAGTTAGGTGAAGGGGGGCGTGGGTGTGTTAGGTGCGGGCAAAGAGGCGGGGGGAGCAAGAGTGTGGACGCTACAGGTCAATCGGTTTTGAAATGATGCATTGAGTAATAAAATAAACTGAACCAACTTGTGTGGTACATTTTTTTGATAGCGTAAACCTGATTCTCGCAACATTACGTTTAAACATTCTTAGTTTGTGAAAATGGTACTTGTTCACCTATTTTCAAAAATATCATTTCACTTAATAACAAACAAAACTATAATATTCACAATAATCTTAAATAATAACATGATTAAATAATATCAGGAAAATGTTGATTCAACCAGATTTCCTTCACCGAGATTTGAACCCGTCATCTTTGGAGCCAAACTCAAACGTTCTATAACTAGAAAAATTAGGCTCCAGTGCATACATTAACGTATTTTTTCGAATCTTCGGCAAACTGTATTATTTCGCTTATCTGAATATAAAGTATAAATTGTATTTTTACTTTATGATACTATATTGAAAGATCTCATTTTGAGAATCGGTGGACAAGTCCATCTAAGTATTATACTATGTTTAAAATATGTATACATTGTTCAATTAGTATTTGTATTGTTATTTTGGTCCCCGAATACTTCGTTATGTAGGGATCTTTAATTCTGTGTAATGAATTCTGAATGTATTAAAGGTATGAAATCTAAAGTCCATATGCATCGTTATGTTTATGATCACAGAATTCTTCATTATGTTGGGGTCTTAAATTGTTAGTAATCAATCCTACTTGAAAGAAATGCAAGACATTTATATACGCAGTACCCCTTAAACTTACAAGGGGAAAACTGTAGCACTATCTTATATACGCACTGTTCGCGTTTAAATCACACAAAGCACATCAATCAGTGGCTGCATATTTTTCTGGAATCCAGCAAGAAAAACATTGTGATCATGGAAACGCAGGGGGTGCAAGACTCGGCTAATTACAACCACAACTACATGCTAACGAATGTCTCACATTCATAAGCGGCTGTTTAGGTGGAACTGGATTATGAAAACATACATATATAATTATGTGTATTCCCGTGTACATTTATCGTGGTACAGATCTCAACAAAAGAGATTTATAAAGGTGCGCGTTCTTAGTCGGGCAAAGTACATCGCTACTGGTATTGTATTTAACCCGCGTTCAATGAAAACGGGGCGTAATGCATTTGCGTTAAGTGTCGTCCCAGAAACGACACTACGCACATGCATTAAGCCCGGCTTTCCCAGATCGAGGCTTGGGCGGATTTAGTAAAACACTAGTATCACCGTTTCATCCCCCCCCCCGCACCAAATGTCTCTGGACTAGTCGACATATACAAATGTACACTTAAGGTGAAGGCTCGGATCCAGTGTTTGGCAAGTACCACTCCCGGCTTATCAGAGTTTAGCTGGTGGACACCATACCTGGCAGGTGGGGTTTGCCGGTTTAAGCGTATCAATGACTCTATGATCACGATAAGAAAATTGTCTTAGAAATGTGTCCTCTTGAAGAGCGCAACGTTAAGACAGACGAGTGTTATTTGCAAGATTACACCCAGGGAATCGATTGATTTTACTTTTAAGTCTATAGATATCTCCTCGTGGGGGCGTCAGGAGAATTGTTGTCATTTTCTATCTTATAATCCCATTATCCCGTCCGAATTCATGCTAGTTGCTCCCCATCAGCGGTCTGCATTGTAATGAAATCGGATAAAATAATTTCTGGTTCTAGACCGTGTACTTACATGAACTATATGGGAGAATCAACGATGTATGATTTACAGGAAAGGGAATAGGCTATATATGCGAAACTGTTATAATTGCATTATTAAAAATTAATCCATTTTAGTTATCGTGCGAAATCCACTATTTTATAAAAATAATAGAATACAATCAATCCAAAGGTTATCTTTACGTTTTAATTAAAAAAAAGTTTTTCGTTTTTATACGCGGCGTCTTAATTTCAATGGTAACAATCTGTTTTCTATAATTATACCGTATCTTCTAAACATGATTAATTTGTATACAGTGATAGTCAAGTATATGTTGTTTTGTACTAAATNAAAAAAAAAAAAAAAAAAAAAAAAAAAAAAAAAAAAAAAAAACATATTACTTTTTATTACTTTGTCATGAGAGAATGATTATAATTATAGTATTTCATATTGATTAGAAGAAATGCAGATGCTAATTTGACACGTGTCTCATACTTTGCACTTGCAATGGAAACAATTCATATGCCTATTTCTTTCATTTCTGCTTTTTGCGATCACATGTGTAGCCCATTTATCGAAGTCGATCGCGCAAGTTAAAGGAATGTTATGTTTTCATAACTAATTCACTTCAGACGGTTTAGGAATAACCACTGTTGTTCACTAGACCAGAGACGTAGATAACACTCCGTACAACCTTAAACGGAATAGCACACCAAGAAATACACCGAATTGTGTTTACGTCTCTGACAAGACAATATTAAATGATACAGGAACCAAAAAAATCCAAATAAAGGTCCCTATATAATGAAATGTTTTTCGATGCATCTGACCACTCTGGGCAGTCAACAACAAGAACAAAATAAACAACATTCATTGTTATAAATTTAAAGGTGGTAAACATAGAGTGGTAAGCGAAACAAAAGAAAGATTTCAATATTATCATGTGTTAATTAATTGTTCAATATACGCAAGTTTCTCAAATGAAAGCTGTGTCATTTTCAACTATTTTGTATATAAAATTCCAGCATAATATAAAATCGATCTACCAACTAATAATTTACCTGTTTATAAGTTTTAAAACTATGCTGCTGTAATATCAATGTATTGCAATCCAAAATGAAATTTATTAAAATCAATTAATCTTCGTGAATGAATAGTATTAAAGATTACAGCGTGTTCAAGATTATTATTTAATCGGATAAACGTGTTTAACCACACTTCCAAAATGAGCAATAAAGGAAATTCTACCTCGACTGCTATTTATAATTCTATACGAGGTAATAAAACTTCTTATAAAAGAGAATAAAAAAATCTACCTTACGAAGATGTGTTCTATATCCTCTTAAACCACTGCGACTTTATACTTAACATCGATTCTGCTGGATTAGCATTGTAAATCTGCCCACAGGCATTTGCGAACATGGATTTTTATGTCACCGCATTTTAATTACCCCCAAAGCAATAAGATTATACAAATTGAAAGATGTTTTCCCCATGTTTTTGAGGCATGAGAGAATAGAGCAAAGGTGTTAATTAATTTCATGTATCGGACGTGAAAAGACTCCTTTACGTTATGCAATCCCCTAAGATTGTTGGCTTAAAGGGACAATAGCTTCTGAAAAGTATTTCGGAGTTTTATTTGCTTTGCTTAACTGAACACAATACCTCTGATCATGATGTCAATATTATTATAGAAATCTCGACATATCAAAATCTGCACATTAACTTCTTCAACAGAGCAAATACCGTCACAAACGACGCCTGATTTGATTGTTTGCCTGATACATACTGACACCATGTTTGTTCATCACATCAAATGTACATATGTGCTCAGCGAAACGAACTTAAAACATGATTATATTTTATTGGAACAACGCAGTGTTTGAATGCAACGAACGTTCATGCATGATCAAATATCGTTAGAATACTCCGGGTATATTAATTGTGTGCATTTGATAAGTATGCACTGGTAAATTAGTATTCGTCGCGGTCGTCATCTGTGTCTTCTTATTTCTTTTCTTCATCTTCTTCTTCTTCCCCTCCCCCTCCCCCTACGCCTCCCCTCCTTTTTTTAGTTCGTATTCTTTAGTTGCAAAGCATGTTTCTGTCACAATTTTAATTTTGTTTACGAATATATATGTATTGCTCGGTATATATATGTATTGCTCGGTATATATATATATATATATATTTATATATAACAGAGTCTCTATAAACCTTGTATTATTTAAACAAAAACGCGCTGTATTTATTTTATACCTAAGCTTTCGACCTCACGGTCTTCATCAGCGGCCATTTTTTATTTCATCTTTAAATATATCAAAAAAATCAAAATTAAACCGAGCAATACATATATATTTATATTTATATAGATAAATATATATACAGTTCTACACACGAGTTGGCATTCATATCATATTTCATTAAACGAGTTCAAGAAATAGTACGCTAGCGTTCGGCATGTATATCATGTGATTAATAATAATATTATATTATAGGTTCTAAGCTAATGCAAGGGACACAACTGTAGAATAATTCTTACCAGCGGAACGAAATATGATCTTTCTTTATCAAGCATACAAGAAACTTTAAAAGAAGATTCTACGTTGTCAACTCATTTGGTTAAACTCAGCTCAATTTCTACATTCTTTCTTGCAGTAAATTATTAACAAAACAGACAATAAAAATACCTGATAAAATCATAAATGATCACTAGACGATTACAATCAATTATTATGATGTGTTCTTTTACGGTGACAGGGATTTAATAAAATCATGCACGAAACGAGTCAAATCTTTCGATGGCAAGTGCGCAGGAAGCGCTGGATCATTAAGGTCGCGGGTGGGTTATCTGAAGGTGCCGCGGGGGTGTGTTAGGTGCAGGGGGATGGGGACGCTACAGGTCAATCGGTTTTGAAATGATGCATTGAGTAATAAAATAAACTGAACCAACTTGTGTGGTAAATATGTTTGATAGCCTAAACCTGATTCTCGCGACATTACGTTTAAAAATTCTTAATTTTTGAAAATGGTACTTGTTCACCTATTTTCAAAAATATCATTTCAATTATAAACAAAACAAATCCATAATATTTACAATAATCTTCAATAATAATATGATAAAATCATATCAAGAAAAAGTTGATTCAACCAGATTTCCTTCACCGGAACTTGAACCCGTCACCTTTGGGGCCAAACTCAAACGCTATATAACTAGACAAATCAGGCTCCAGTTCATACATTGACGTATTTTTGCGAATCTTCGCCGACCTGTATTATTTCGCTCATCTGAATATAAAGTATAAATTGTATTTTTTTCTTTCTGATACTACAATGTATATTGAAAGTTTTCATTTTGAGAATCGGTTGACAAGTCCATCTAAGTATTATACTTTGTTTAAAATATGTATAAATTGTTCAATTAGTATGTGTATCGTTATTTTGGTCCCCGAATACTTCGTTATGTAGGGATCTTTAATTCTGTGTAATGAATTCTGATTGTATTAAAGGTATGAAATCTAAGTCCATTTGCATCGTTATGTTTATGATCACAAAATTCTTCATTATGTTGGGGTCTTAAATTTTGAGTTATCAATCCTACTTGTAAGAAATGCAAGACATTTATATACGCAGTACCCCTTAAGATAGTAATTGTACCACTATCTAATATACGCACTGTTCGCGTTTAAATCACACAAAGCACATCAAACAGAGGCTGCATATTTTTCTGGAATCCAGCTAAAGAAACATTGTGATCATGGAAACGCACGGGGGTGCAAGACTCGGCTAATTAGAACCACATGCTAACGAATGTCTCACATTCATTAGCGGCTGTTTAGGTGGAACTGGATTATGAAAACATACATATATAATTATGTGTATTCCCGTGTACATTCATCGTGGTACAGATCTCAACAAAAGAGATTTATAAAGGTGCGCGTTCTTAGTCGGGCAAAGTACATCGCTACTGGTATTGTATTTATGCCGCGTTCTATGAAAACGGGGCGTAATGCATTTGCGTTAAGTTTCGTCCCAGAAACGACACTACGCACATGCATTAAGCCCGGCTTTCCCAGATCGAGGATTGGGCGAATCTAGTAAAAACAATAGTATCACCGTTTCATCCCCCCCCCCGCACCAAATGTCTCTGGACTAGTCGACATATACAAATGTACATTTAAGGTTAAGGCTCGGATCCAGTGTTTGGAAAGTACCACTCCCGGCTTATCAGAGTTTAGCTGGTGGACACCATACCTGGCAGGTGGGGTTTGCCGGTTTAAGCGTATCAATGACTCTATGATCACGATAAGAAAATTGTCTTAGAAATGTGTTCTCTTGAAGAGCGCAACGTTAAGACAGACGAGTGTTATTTGCAAGATTACACCCAGGGAATCGATTGATTTTACTTTTAAGTCTATCTCGTCATGGGGGCGTCAGGAGAATTGTTGTCATTTTCTTATAATCCCATTATCCCGTCCGAATTCATGCTAGTTGCTCCCCATCAGCGGTCTGCATTGTAATGAAATCGGATAAAATAATTTCTGGTTCTAGACCGTGTACTTACATGAACTATATGGGAGAATCAACGATGTATGATTTACAGGAAAGGGAATAGGCTCAGCATGCGAAATTGTTATAATTGCATAATTAAAAATTAATCCATTTTATTTATCGAGCGAAATCCAATATTTTATAAAAATAATAGAATACAATCAGTCCAAAGGTAATCTTAACGTTTTAATAAAAAAAAAGGATTTCGTTTTTATACGCGGCGTCTTAATTTCAATGGTAACAATCTGTTTTATATAATTATACCGTATCTTCNATTTGAAGTGAATCGGTGTAGAAATAAAGAAGTAAATGTAAAATAACCTAAAAAAAATGAGTGATAATTTCTGACGCGGCCCCACCCCAACCCCTATAACTTTTGACCCAGGGGTCAGATCAAAATTCCAAATAGTGCAGGGTCGCACATATGCTCATAGCTACCATGTGTGTAAGTTTCAAGGTTCTAGTGCTAATAGTGTAGGAGGAGATATTGGCCAGGACGGACGGACGGACAGACAGACGGCGGAGATCACCACAATATCCCCACCTTTTTTCAAAAAGTGTGGGGATAAAGAAATGCAGATGCTAATTTGACAAGTGTCTCATACTTTGCACTTGCAATGGAAACAATTCATATGCCTATTTCTTTCGTTTCTGCTTTTTGCGATCACATGTATAGCCCATTTATCGAAGTCGATCGCGCAAGTTAAAGGAATGTTATGTCTTCATAACTTATTCACTTCAGACGGTTTAAGAATAACCACTGTTGTTCACTAGGCCAGCGACGTAGATAACACTCCGTACAACCTTAAACGGAATAGCACACCAAGAAATACACCGAATTGTGCTTACGTCTCTGGCAAGACAATATTAAATGATACAGAAACCCAAAAAAATCACATAAAGGTCCCTATATAATGAAATGTTTTACGATGCATCTGACCACTCTCGGCAGTCAACAACAAGTTTCAAGTTTCAAGTTTTTTATTCGGTATATCGGCAAGACGCCTGTGACCATTTACATATAAGAAAACAGCGTATAATCAAAGTGCATCAGTACAATACAAATACAATCATGCAAATAAACAAACACAAACTACAATGAAAGTGTTCAAACATTATGTACAAACGTGTACGTATTAACAACAACAACACAAAGAAAAGAAAAGAGCAAACAAGTAATATATAGACAATATAATTAGGGTTACATACACTATTAGTTTAAGAAGCAGCAAATGCTTTTAATTTTTCCTCGCGGAGTTTCATGGCATCAGTTATGAATCTGGCAACATTCTTAATGACATTATTATGTTGACAAGATAGTATGTTTTTAACTTTCGTTAAATTTGGCCAGTTTGATCGAATACAATATTTTGTTCGTAGATCTTGATAGATTGGGCAAGTTAGAAAGAAGTGATATTCAGATTCAACAACGTTTGAGTTACATAGTCTACACATGTGCGTTGGTCTCTTGGAATGTCATTATATCTACCAGTTTCTATTTCAAGTTTATGGGCGCTCAGTCTTAATCTTGATAAATTTTGTTTGTGATTTTTAGTATTGATGCAATCTAGATATTTTTCATACGCGAATTCAGTCTTAAACATTATATAGTATTCTTATTTCGGTTGGTTAAATATTGTATCGTGCCGATTTTGGATATTGGGCAAAATGCTTGTGCGTAAATTGTCATCCCAGATTAGCCTGTGCAGTCCGCACAGGCTAATCAGGGACGACAATTTCCGCTTTTATGGAATTTTTCGTTTAAATGATGTATCTTCTTAGAGAAAATCCAGTTTAGCGGAAAGTGTCGTCCCGGATTAGCCTGTGCGGACTGCACAGGCTAATCTGGGATGACACTTTACGCACAAGCATTTTGCCCAGTTTTCTCAGAACTCGCCACAAATGGAAACAAGTATCAGATCTTCCTTACCACATGCTTTTTTTAATTACCAAAGAAAATCGTAACGCGATTTGTCAGTCAAACAATAAGAAGTTCATAAAGCTATATTACAAATGTTTAAGATAAAAAATATTCGTATGGGTTATATAACATATACACAATCTGTATAATGTGATAAATAATATTATATTTTAGGGTTTTAACTTAGGCAAGGGACACAACTGTAGAACAATCCTACCAGCGGAACGAAAGATGATCTTTCTTTATCAATCAGACAAGAACATTTAAGAAGATACTATTCAGTCGCTTTATGTGTCGCACCTCTGCTCAATTCTCTACATTCTTTTCCCAATAAATAATGATCAAAACTGAAAATGATAAAACCATAAACTATCACTAGACGATAACAATTGATTATTATGATGTGTGTGCGTGTATGTGTGTCTGGGTATTTCGAAGTTTCGAGGACCATCATTTCCTAAGGCAGCATTATTTGTGTATCCGGTGTGTGTCCAAGCAATCCTTTCTAATTAACTTACTAGAATCACGAATATTGGGACGAATTTTGAATCATAGCTGAAATTTCACTATATTTAGTTGTTACTGAATGATTATACATTTTGTTGTATTCTTGTGTTGTGTGGGGGTTGGGAAGCCGGAGTACCCGAAGAAAGTCTCACCAGTCCAGTATAGTGACCACAAACCAAACTCACATGATTCCGGGAACGAGGACTGAAACCGGATAGCCTTGGTGAGAGGCGCGTGTACCAACCACTGCGCCAACCGGACAGTCTACGGTGGCAGGAAAACGTCAAATCTTGCCACGGCAGGCGCGTAAGAAGCTCCGTAACATTGGGGCCGCGGGTAAGTTTGGTGCCGGAGAGGTATACCTTCCCGACGATTTTGTTAAACTGTCCATGAAATACACGGCTTTTCCTGATTTTGTAATACCAAAAGCATTGATTCAAGATACATAGTTTGATGATTTTTTTCAATATTAGATACGTTCTTCAATGGAATACGGATACTGGTTTTAATTGAGTCAATTCATCGTTTAAAAAAACAATCTCGAGGATGGTTTGGAACATCAATTTTAATGAACTTTTGATTGAAGAACTAATTAGTTAACCTAAGGCATGTTTACTTGAATAAAATAACTTGAGTTTTTTAATCTATAAAACAAAAATATACATTTTAATTAGCGCCTAGTCTATATATCAGCATGTGTTCAATACAGCTAGTGATACTTATGCATTTACGATTAAAAGCTTTATTCTGTCATTCAAACGCTTAATGATAAGAGCATTGTTGGAGAATTATTTTCTGGCCCGATAATTCTTTTTAAAGCTCGGATTGCAAAATAACACAATGGCATAATCACTTTTGTAAATAAGAAAGCGGAAAGAAAAATCTAAATATTTAACCATATTTTGTTCCGCATTTGGGGATTGTCCGCCGCCAATGGCGACGCGACTGTACTAGTTAATTGATGTTTACCGGTATACGATTGCGCCTCGTGTCTTTTGTAGCCGCGGCCCAAATATAATTGCAGGCGAGGAAATATTTTCTTAAAATCGCACACCATAGAGAAATCTTTTTAAAGAAATAATTATTTTCGAATTATTTTGTTATGCTCCTTAAAATATCGACCACTCATCAAACGCGCCCGCTTTGGAATCAAATCTGTGTGTGTAA
>VMBQ01006001.1:35044-61498 GCA_007657795.1 Dreissena rostriformis | reverse complement strand
TTATAACCTTAATCTATTAATTGACACGATTATTAATAGACCTTTCATTATAATGACTGAAGGTCGAATCATTATATATATGTGCGTAAACGAAATGGCTATGGACACTCCGAACAAGTTGTTACTTAATAATTCCTGACTGCAAAGCGCCTGGATTAAACTAGACGATCCATACAGTTCATATTTAAATTTATGACAATCCTCTTTCATCAAAGATTAGACTTGCAAATAAAAAAAAGTTACAAACGACGCCAGAACATTGCTTTTTTTAATGGGACGCTATGTGAAATTGATTCACAGGTTTATTACATTGATTACCTTTTATTCTTAGCCATATTAGTACTGTCGAGTGGGGATGCACACACACAGAGGTGCTATTTCGAAGACTTAATTTAACAATGTTTTATACTTTAATGTGAACTTTGCGATTTAATGTCACGTTCAGTTAAGTCGAAGCCAAAAAGCATTTCCAAAAATCATTAGGATTAATATAATATAATATCAGCTCAAATAAAGTGAAAGTGTTCTAAATGATACGGATNAATGATTTTTATTCCCGTGCTTGTTGTGGGATTTCCTGACAAAACCATAAAATAGTAATCTAACGCAAAAATACAACAATGTCTTTTCAAAGAAGGTATACAAACCGAATTTCTAAATAAATGCTTCTACAAACTGGATGAAATTAGTGTTTCACCGCAATGTGGTATCAATTCAACATTTGTATTTAACGCAATTAACCATTATAACCAGCAATGGTTTCCTATTTGTCATATGTCAATATTCAGTCCACAGTAGAACCGTTAAAGTCAATCATGTTATGATTAGACCACTCAACTGTTCAACTGAAAATGGATGGGCTGAAGAAAGGTTTTCAAAATAAACTGCGTCATTAATGGATTGGTATTTAAGTTACAAAATAAATTGGTCGATATGCCTATAACGAGTTCAGAGGCTAAACAATGTGTTCCATGTAGTCGTGACAGTACGTAGACGATACGCATTGACAAGTGTTACGACCTTATCGGTTAGTAAAAATAAATGTTTATGTATAAAACATAAAACGACAAACGCTCTAATCTTATATAAATAGGTAAATGCAACAAACTATTTTCATAAAAAAAGCAAGCTTTGTAGTTAACCGTGTGTCAGTTATGATAAACTAATATTTGTTTCAATGATGCTGAACAAGATGGATCTTAAGACATGTGTGATTATTGTTATTGTATTTCCTATTGTCGGCGTATGTTTTACACTGAGTGATACCGAGGCCCTTTACCGTGATCTTCTGGATGGATATAACAAACACATAAGACCGGCTATTGACCAGCAGAACCCTGTGGATGTCAATGTAAGCATGGAGTTAGTGAATATCCAGGAATTTGATGAGGTTAAAGAAACTCTGTCCATCATTGCGATATTAATGTTTGTTTGGAAAGATCCAAGAATGACATGGTCAATTGGTCATTACAACGGGACATATATGATAACTGTTCCGTCGACAGATGTCTGGGTTCCACGAGTTGTTTTGACAAGTCAAGTCGGCAACATGGAGTATTTTGGAGAATCCCAATCGTTCCTTCCCGTTCGTTATTCAACGAATGGTAGAGCAGTGTGGTCTCCAGGAACAAGCCTTAGTTTTAAGTGCACAATGGACGTGACTAAGTTTCCATTTGACGAACAGCAATGTTTGCTTTTGTTTATTCCTTGGGGGATGCTTCCATCAGAGGTAGTGTTGCACAATGTTCGCGAACAAGTCCATATGTCTTTCTATGAAGAAAATTCGCAATGGAAGGTGAAAGATACATTAATCGAGTCAGGTATAGGCAGCAATGGACAATTTTCTATTTTACAAGTGAATTTAAAGCTCAAACGTCGGGGATCTTTCTTCGTTGTGAACGTTGTGTTACCCGTCGTATTAATAAACTGTCTAAATATATTCGTGTTTTGTATTCCAGTTGAAGCTGGTGAAAGGTTGTCATACACGATGACTGTTTTGTTGTCAATTGCAGTATATATGTCAATTGTAGGAGCCTACATACCTATTTCGGCCAAGAAGATGGCTGTCATTTACTACTTTTTATTCGTTAGTTTGGTATCGAATGGTTGTGTAGTTTTGTTTACCATCGCAAGTTTGTGGATATCTCACAAGGACTCGGAGGTTCCGGTGTGGTTGATAACCATTATGACACGTTGTCGACGACGCCGCATAATACATGTAGAGGAGTATTCAGACGAAAACATCGATAACGACTGTAAAACCTCTAAGAAGAATGTCCCGATATATTTAACATGGAGAAATGTTGGAGCCCGGTTTGACATGATCTGCTTTTGCTTGACTCTCATAATATTTGTTGGTAACACATTGGCATACTTTGTTAAAGTTACTGGTTAGGGCTTCGGACGGCTGAATTTCACGTAAATAATTGCATAAAAAAGTTATTAATTGTTCAATGGAATGAACTTACAAATATTTAATCATTTTTTTATTAAATTTGCCATTGTGCAGGTATATTATTTCATCATCCTTTAAGCATGTAAGTTGTCTAATACAATTAACGTTGCTTACTAAATCAACGCAAACGCATGAGGCCAGTTTTATATCAATACTTTTTGATTTTATGTTGTCTTTCGGATTCCTTATTGTGATATGTGTATTAAGTATCCGTATTTTGAGCCATGGAATTTGATATAACGTTTTTGACATTTGTGAATTGGATAAATATGTTAAGTGTTTTTCGAATTGTTATATAACAAATGTCTGTTGAGAGTAAATGTATGTATCTTCTTTATAGCCATATTATTGATGTTGGTATAAACAGATATGCTTGTTCATTTTATTTAATGTGCAAAATGCATTAATAGCATGTTGAATGTACTTCGAAATGGGGATTCACAGATTCTTTATTGTTATTGTATTAGCCATTTTATTTTAAAACTAATATGTGTTTCCGTGTGATATACGAACACTGTAGAAATAGAACATCCTATGACATGTTAAAAGTCCAAATGTTAAATCTTACCAATACAAAAGGAAAAGAACTTTAATAAATCGCATCATTACAATATCTGTTTTTAATTTTTCTGTAAAACACAATACACGGGGGCTACAAAAACATAATAATTGTCAGGTTTCAAATTTCTTAATTTTTCGATTAACATACTACTAATATAACAAGGTGTACCATTTTTATAATTCTGCAAATAGTACATTTTTTTTGTATTATTAAGTTTCATATCGTTGTGTTTTAGAATAAATTTTGTATGTGCTTGCTTTCATGGTTATCCTGTAAAATATTGAAATATTTCCATTAGCGCTTGTGCGAGTAAATATGTGTACCTTTTCTCACTTTATTGACAAAACATTTCAATATATTACCCCGACACCAAACAAAGTTTATTTTATTTATTTTATGTATGTAATGTAATTTAATTGTTCCTTCTGGATGTCTATTAACTGGGTTACGAAATCAACTTTCCAGCGCCATGGTGTTATTGAACTCGTCCTTGCTCGAGTAGAAGCAATGCGTAAATCTTTGTATAGACTTATCAAATGATCGTCGGCCATGGTCACAAACGGTAACGTAGATACATTTTCGAAAACAATATGACTATATATGTATACTTCTTTAGCATCATTACAAAATAACAAGTGCTGATCTGTTAGGATTGAATGTTGACCTAGATCAGCATTGACTGGAATGCTGAGCTGATTTATTGCGCTGTCTGCTGATATAGATCAACAGTCGCTTTCATTGAGAAATAACGAATGCTGATATTGGATGCTGTGCTCAAATGTTGAGCCATACCAGTAATTTCTTAGGTCATAAAGAATGAATGCTGAGCTGATTTATTGCGCTGTCTGAAGATATAGATCAACACTCGCTTTCCAATAAGAAATAACGAATGCTGATTTTGGATGTTGCTTTGTCTCCTGATATAGTACAACATTCGCTTTCATTAAGAAGTAACAAATGCTGATCTTGGATGTTGCGCTGTCTGCTTGTATAGTACAACATTCGCTTTCATTAAGAAATAACAAATGCTGATCTTGGATGTTGTGCCGTCTGTTGGTATGGTACAACATTTGCTTTAATTAAGAAATAACCAATGCTGATTTAAGATGTTGCGCTGGAATGCTGAGCCAGACGCTCTCGTTACGAAACAAAAACGAATACTGATCAAGGATGTTGCGATAGAGTGTTGAGCAAGATCAGAATTTGCCTAAATCATAAAGAACGAATGCTGAGCTGATGTTGATTGCTGATGGTTGAGCCAACTTCACTCACCCTTGATTATCGTTAGTGCGTATCCCACTATGCCTCTCCTGAGACTGTAATCACATATGTCATTTTACTGAGGCCTAATTAAGTTCGACTTAGTAAATATGGGATATTCGATCTTGGGAGTTGATTTAAATTGTAGAATGTCAAATGGCAGTCATTTGTTTTAGTTGTATTGCACATTTTACAACATGATGTATACGTGTATGTGGTGAACGTGTTATTATGTAGCATCATGCGTGCACTATACATTTGTAAATAAAAAAAATGATTTATTACATGTTCCTACCTGCGATAAGTATCGTCAACATGAACATTAAAATAGCAGTGAATTTCAGGTAAAATAAATGCCGATTGTTTTACGCGATGTGTTTACATCAATTGGTGTTCCTGAATTCAAAGACGTGGTTTGGATGTGTGTGTAAAAACTTCATTTTAATTTAGAAGAAAATGTTGAATTAATTTTGAATTCCTTAAATAAGATATAAAGGTGAAAAGAAATATGATGCATTATGGTTATGATTATAATATCGCTTTTTTTTTAATCTTTAAAATCATGACTGTGTTAATTCTTTTGATACGTAGCTTATAACAATACTGTATTTTTACTATTAGTCAGATGTACAAGAGGTTTTAAACTACTAAATTGTATTCGTAGCTTTACTTATAAATATGCATACATCCTACTTTCACATTCTTCTATATGCTGCGTGTTTATTTTGTTAATATTTCTCAAAAAGAAATGTGTATTAGTTTACAATATTGTCCTGTCATTGTATGTTCTTTAATGAGAGTTGTAAGCTAATAAATTCTCGTGAAAAATAATCCTACTGTTGATTTAATTTAAAAAAAAAGGAAAACTTCAATGATTAGAATCGCGGAAGGTTTTGGCAAGAACAAAGAACATCTGCTATTAAATTGTTTGGACGAGTGTTTTCTGCCGACGACATAGAATTGTGAAATGTTGTAAGTCATAAACGTAAATTCTAATAGCCTCCGACACTGGAAACTAATTAAGTTAGTGTATTTCCGACGTTTGCTCTTACCAATGGTCAGAATTACATTAGCCATTTGCATCATTGCTGATGACTATGTAATTAATATATTCAACACTACATCCAATGGTCCACTTCACTTATATGTGTGCATGTATGTGTTCTGCTATAGATAAATGCATACACATATGAACCAAAAAAGAGATACGCGCTTGAACGAAATGATATTAGCAGATGACATGCGAATTTGATTTTTATTTTATTGTACGCAATTGGAATTCGATTTACTGGTGTTAAACAACAAATTTTATTCAAATCTTAAAGACTTCGTTCAATACATGGCTATGGAGAAATAGATGACGAGCATTCATCATTTTATGAAATGTAACAACTGAGATGACTTTATGTGTACGTGCATTAGAGTAAGAGTGCATGCATTGCAATGGCTTCATTAAGCATTACACATAATACCCTTACATGTGTTTCTAAGAGTGTAGAAAAGACAAAGACAAGTTTTACAACCAATTGTTTTGCGGTAAGGAAATTAAATTAAATTGGCTGGACAATTGTTCAGTACAAAATCAGTGATGACATTCTGTAGCACTTTTTTAAAGGAGAAATGAGAACGTTAAAACACGATTATTATCTTTAAACTCATTTCGGTATACGTACATAAATCTTGTCTAACTGACCAACATTGTCATTATAACTGGCAATTTAGCTTCCTCCATCCAAATGAAAATAGGATCATATAACAGTGTAAATAATGAAATTATTGAGTGTTATGTAAATATTTAATTCTGTTATAAATAGTACAATGGATGGAAATAATAGCATTTACTGGTATCCGCTTTGTTCGCCTTTCACGTAATGACGTCTTATGATATAAACGACAGATAACTTGCTTGTTATTGTTCTCAATTTGCTAAAACAGTCATGTTTAACCAAGTGTTTTTGGTATTATTGTTTACAAATGAAAATAAACTTCAGTACGTTTTTTTTTCTTCGATAGCGAACGTTAAAGCATATCGGTTCTTGTGTGTATTTCCAATTTCTCTGTTTTAACTCCACTATTCATTATTATACCACTGTGAAAACCTGTGCGCGGACGTGTATACATACAAGCGGTTAGATTAAATTCCCTGACTGTGCATATAACGACAAAACTTTCCAAGATGGTGACCCAAGCGCCTATTAATAGTAGGGCACCTGCTATAAATAGAGCACCCCTCTTTTTTCTATATTTAGTCAAATAGTTGATGAGAAATATCGTGATCGATCTCAGTCATCATTGTTCTTTGTATAAAATAGAAGTTATACAGTCGTTGGTCTTTCTTTTTAGTAATACAAGATTCCTTAACCAAAACATATTTTAAATAGTTGCAAAGAGCAGTGTCGCCGTGCGCACCATTAGAATTCCAAGAATTCCAACCATGAATTATAGAGAAATGAAAGAACCTGTGTCCGAAGACAATGCAAACACACAGAGGTACCATTTAGAAGTGCATTTTGCAAGATTTCATATTCAGTCAAGTCAAAGTATATTACATTCTTCAAGTTAAAACAATAACAATAACAATCTTATTATTTCCAAAAGCAAAACACAGTACCAAAAATCCTTACTTTTGATATAACAAGCTTTGACAACGGCATGTCCATTTAGTGAGAAATGTCAAAAAGTGATACTTTTAAGTCTAAAATGATATTCATTCACTTATTATAATCCTGTTATGTGAATATAAAAACCCGTTTTTTGCGAATTTGCATTAAAACAATGTCGTCATTATTTCGATTGTGTACACATCCATACAGAGTGCTTGTTTTAACAATCATAAAATGTTGTTTTGTATTCAACCATTTAAATCTGCAAACTCTGAAAACACGTTTGCTTTGTATTTTTTTAAAACATCGTTTGGTGGTCCTCAAACAAGTTTGAATAAATTTTGTTCACGGATTAAAAATTAAGCGGTTCCTTGTTTTCCTCATAAGTAATTAGTGAAAAAAACTTCCTGCTATTTACTGAAACCATTCGCAGTGTTGCGAACTCGTTATTTTATAAAACAAAGACTAGTTTCAATGTAAATAGCTGTATTAAGAATGCAGAATGTTTTGGTAAAGATTGCGATACTGATCGAAATTTTTACCTCGACGTTCTATGTATTTTTCACTCGAGTAAAACAAATATAAACAAAGAACGTTTATGTTAAAGTAAGAGGTAGTATAAGGACTTATTTCACAAGAAAAAGCCTGTTGTTATAAGCAGACAATATTTTGAATCGAAGATTTAAGAAAACACAAATCAAAGGACTTCAAGCCATTTTTTCAAATACAAAATAACGTTATATAATATCTTTAGAAAAATAAACAAAGTTTTTTCAAAACCTGATTAGCAATACGTCTTATGTTTGTAGTGCATAAGTAGAATATTTCTGTTCAAATAATGATTTTAAATTAGAACATCATTCATTTCCTGAATATAACGTACTTATATATGTTAAATAAGTTAACTATGCAATAAAACATTTAAAACAAAATAAATCATCGGGTAGCGATTGTATTTTGTTCGATAATGTTCTTGAAAGTAGTCATATTTTGACTGCCCAATTGTGCGATGTGTTTAACGGTATTTTTTTTTGTATCGTGCTTATACCAGAAGGAGATTAACTATCTTTTTAAAAAAAGTGATGTTAATGCTGCAACTAACTTTAGAAGGATCACTTTTCAAGTAGCGTTTCAAAATGATTTTCCACGATTTTAAATAGGCGTACACACCCGTTGAGGACCCAAACTTTCAGATATGCTCAGAATAACATTATACGAAACTAACGTATTTCTTATGTTGTAATGACGTTGATTTAAAAGACGAATACCATGTTAGATGTTTGTGTCGCTGTTACATTGATTATAGAAAAAAAAGTATAAGTTATAGGCTTTTGACATTATCAACGTGTTTGAAAGCGATGCAAGTGGTCGATGAAAAGCGTTAAAATGCTGTAGTGTTTTACCGATTTCAATACATATTTATTCGTAAACGAGCCGATACGTTTAACACTTTTCTTAGTCAGGATTGTAACGTTGCTTGTTTGAATGAAATGCATACATTCTTTTTAGAACTTATGACATAATTTTGGAAATGTGTCATTTCGCCAAACGGTGAAACCATGAAAAAGTCCCTCTCGACATACAACAATCTTTTTATGGACTCTATAAACCTCACGAGTGTTGAACGTGCTTGTCGTTTTGTTGAGCTATGTCTTCAATGTCGGATATGATTACGATAATTGCATATTGATTGATTCCTAACTAAATATTGTCAGTGGATATCATCTTCTATCCCGGTTTTGATCGTGAATATTCAATGATTTGAGTTTCTATAATACCATCGATCGTATACGCTCCTGTTCTTGTTCTATATTCCATAAAACAATGTCTGTAAGAGTGACAAATTAATTTCTATTTGCATAGCATGTTCAGTCGTTTTCAATTTATATCAGGTAATATTTTCGATTGAAAACATTTTCCACTAAATTAAGCAATTAGGATATGTTGTTCTGATATGGAAATGAAGCATTCAGTTTACAGTCGTCTTATATAGACATCAATGTTCGCAATGTCTAGAATACTTATCTTATCAGGTAAAGTTTCCATTTCCATCCCTGCCGGAAGTTTCTTATTTGTTTTGTGTTCTTCCTCCTTTGTCGTATCTCATTACTTCCGGCTTTGTAAGCAGAAAACTCACAATGAAATAATTGGTGTGTATTTGTGTAGAAATTGTTTCCGCATTTCTACATTCGCGATTGTCTATATTATTTCCAAGCTAAACGAGTAGTATTAACCACAGTGATTTGAATCAATCACTTGATATGAAAAGGCGTCAACTTCACATAGAACAATTGTTATATGACCTTTAAAAATTCTGATTTCGAAATGTCTATATATTTCAAGGACAAATACTTTAATGGTTATATACAATATACCTTTAAAAAAATATTGACTAACATAACTGCCCTGATTTAGGATGTCCGTTATTAAGCAAACGTTGCTGCGGTTTGAAGTCGACTGAATTTCTTGTCCCTAACTCTAAGTTATAGTTTTGAAACAATGTGTTTTATGTCTAAAACAAACAATAGCATAATGACATGCACACTCATTCATTTATTGAATTGATATTAAATGCAATTTAACCACAATGCACAAAAGAAAAGGATCTTAATAGAAGAAAGCATTACATACATCCGTAGATTAAATCGTTATAGTTTATAACTCTGGTATATGTGTAAATCTTTTTATGGAATTACATTTCAATATTTAAAGATTTTTTATTCATTTAATTTATTAAATACCTGTACCCTACATTAGACAATTTTCATGATTATGCTATAAAAGAATCGTTTTAGACAATGTATAACAATGATTTAAATGTACACTATTGTACAAGCATCTTAGTTGGATATAAAAATACTTGAAATGCATTACAATTACGGGAAGAATTGCCTGGCCAAAATGTTGGCCTGCTTACACATTAACTCTCGTATAGTTTTACCCACAAGAGATTTATATATCTATGATTTTCTTGGATTTAGTTTTGTAAATGTACCTCTGAGTACAATAAACACTCAACGACATATGAATCAAGTCGGCCAACCTTATTACACCTCTACATGTAGCATGTTTTCATTTTATTGCATTCAATATGTTCTGCAAGTTGTGCTCATCAAATTTGCGCGTTTATCTAACTTGTGAGGCAAAGTGCGTATGCTGCAACGCGTTGTCCAATTTATTTTTAAAGATAACTATAGCGTTCTAAAGAAATAACTAATTTGGTTGTACATTGTTTAACAAACATATTAGTTATTTGTATGGAAAGCTATAGTTATCTTTGAAATCATTTTGGAAACATGTTGCGGCATACACAATTTGCTACACAAAGGGGTGTATGGATTTTAAGCGGAAATACAGTACCTTGTCGCTTGACAGCCGCTCCCACGGTAGGATGTGCACTCTGGCTCTCATCTGGCACTCAAATCACACTTCTGGTTCGGGACTTTGACCCAACCACACCCTGGTGACGACTTTTGTTGGCGATAGTAAATAAGATCGGGTATTGAAAAATTGATGTAATGCTAATCTCGTATCATGTTTAAATGGTTAAATGTGTTTGAAGGAATATATTATTATGATCAAAACATGTTCTAAATCATATGGTGTATTATCATTTGCTGATTTCATGACACGACTACAAAACAGTTTATTTTTAATGTTGTATAAAGAAATTTAAAAAAGAATATATTTCTTGATAAAAATAACTCATCATTAAACTGCAGCCACACCTCTTAATGTATTAAACCTGTATCCAAACGTTCCATGCGATTGAATCGGGCATTTTGGGACCAAAGCCACACCGTCCATGTGCTGAGTGCCATGTTGTTTGAAACCATGCCAATTTATGCTGGTTCCTTCCCCTTTAGATAGATGATTGGTAACATTCACGACAAGTGTGTCGTTTTCACAGACCTTCATTGTGTCACCATATATGTATAGAACGACAGACCTTGGAACATTCAAATATACGGGGTTTATTATTTATATAAAAAAATGGAGAAAGAAATATACATGTGGATTGTTATATTTACGTTTAATTAGAGTGTACCTGTTAATTGATGTGATCCTTTTCCCATAAGAATTATTGTGTTTCAACGATTTGTAATCGATTAAAGTAATAAAATATGCATTTATTATTATCAATTGTTAACATGCATATTTTAGTGTCGTATTTCATAAAAATATGCACATGGAAGGCCAGATATACACTGTGAATCTTTTAGAAACAAGCTTTTAATAAGCTCAGTGAAAGGTCCGTTTATTATAGCTGTACACTTCAGAAGTACATGTATACGAAATCATATATCAGAAAACTACTTGCATGTATTTATAAAAATCAAAGCATTAAAAGACGTGTTTGTGTCAGTGAGTTTACTTAACGTTATGAAAACAAACTATCAGTGTATTTTAACATTTATATTTGTCATTTAAATAAATCATTTTTTATTTAAATAAAAAAAAAATTCAAGAGCAAAATTTAAATCTAAAACTGATCGGAAACAGCCAGTGTATATAGCATTTATCAAAGTTGACCGACATTCCAGCCTGTCATTCCTGTTTGTTAGTTGTTTGCACAAAGTGTCTGTCTATCATGTTACTATTGATTAGCAAGTACATGTAGTTACATTTCTCAAATGCATATCAGATGTGAATGTATATACCCTTACTAAGTACTAAGTGCTTGGATATGGACAATAAGCAATACCAATTTACCAATATTTCCTACATTCTCATCAGCAAAAAGTGTTGCGGACTGAAATAACACAATGTGTCTTCTTGTAATCTAAGATGTTGATCACGTTTCATAGAGCGGAAAGTTCAATTAATATTGACACTTCACTATCTGGATTTAAATACAATCCAATATGTATAAAGAGTCATATATATCACAAAGTGCGCGAGTAGTCCCTTATGAAGCTCTTATACAAACCTCATAATGCAGCAAAAATGTTTTTACAACATAAATTATAACCAATATATTTACTTTCATAACGTATACATGTATTGGTTACAAAACACGTATTATATAGCCGCATTAGATCACTATTTGTTGCTAGAAGTGAAAGCAACAATGCTCAATTGTAAGCACTTAACAAACTAAGTCAGTAGAATACAACCATTCATTTATCAAACTCACATGTATAGCTGGTCCAGGCAGCATTCTATTAACCGTATATACGGCCTCTGTGTTGCCATCAGCGGCAATGCAATCGGGTCGGGCGCAGTCTCTGAGGTTATGTGGACAGTCGAAACAGACCTTCGACATGGTCAAGTACTACGGAATACCGTCAGGGCCATCGTGGTTACACATTTAAATCCAGAGGGCGACACTGCGATAGTACGATGGCGACACTGCGATAGTACGACGGCGACAATGCGATAGTACGATGGCGACAATGCGATAGTACGATGGCGACAATGCGACAGTACGATGGCGACAATGCGATAGTACGATGGCGACAACGCGATAGTACGATGGCGACAATGCAATATTCATATCGTACGTTCGCCATCGTATCATCGCATTGTCGCCATCGAACTATCACATTGTCTCCATCGTACTATAGCACTGTCGCCATCGTATTGTCGCACTGTCGTCATCGTATTATGACACTATCGCATTGTCGCAATCGTACTATCGCATTGTCGCCATCGTATTGTCGCACTGTCGTCATAGTATTATTGAAATGTCGTCATCGTATTATCGCACTATCGCATTCTCGCAATCGTACTATCGCACTGTCGCCATCGTATTGTCGCACTCCCGTTATCGAATCATCGCATTGTCGCCATCGTACTATCGCGTTGTCGGATTGTCGCCATCGTACTATCGCATTGTCGCCATCGTACTATCGCGTTGTCTCATTGTCGCCATCGTACTATCGCAGTGTCGCCATCGTACTATCGCACTATCGCATTGTCGCCCTCTGGATTTTAATGTGTAACCACGATGGTCTAACGGTATTCCGTAGTTCGAGCTGGAATGCATATGTGCATTTCATGGACTCGTTGACTTGACATAGTCTTTTGCACGGATGACTTTCGTACGTATCCAACACTGATGGAAGTGTACATTTCAAGAGAAGTTCAAAAACACTGTTGGGATAAATGCGTGATTAAATAATCAAATAATCAAAAGAGTAAATTATAAGGCGAAATGCTGAAGAATATTATGAAATACGCATTTGGTTTTTGCAGAACAAATAAAATAATACATTAATTCTCTGTGCACTATATATACGCATTTCCAAAAGTTACACACATTGAACTTGTAGAAGTTGTTGCTTTGTTAAACGATTAAATATATAACGAATCTTGGTAATTTACAATGTTTGGTTAAGCGTTTCGAATTACAACCTATAGAAATACGAGCATTTCTACTTTTCATTAATCGATTTATCGTTATTGTATAACATATTTTATAATACAAATCTATACTTGTTTAATATTCTCGTATATAACCTTTTTCGATCTTTCGTGTGTTCTTTCTTCCATTTATTTAAGTTTATTTTCATTTATATCCTTACAGCGAAATACGTAAAGTTATATAGCTTGTGAACATATTAATTATGATAGTGACGGTAAAATTCTGATATTCCATTTGAATGAAAACGACTGAACATCATATCTTGTGTCAAATTTATAATTTTACGTACCTCTGTATGAAGTCTGTGCGTCAGAAAAATGTCCGAAAAACATTGCGACCGCCAGCACTCAAAAAATGCACATTTCAAAAATATGGTTCCAAACTACGGAATACCGTTAGGGCCATCGTGGTAACACATTAAAGTCCAGAGGGCGACAATGCGATAGTGCGATAGTACGATGGCGACAATGCGATAGTACGATGGCGACAATGCGACAACGCGATAGTACGATGGCGGCAATGTGATAGTCATCGTACTGTCGTCATCGTATTATCGCATTGTCGCCAGCGTACTTTCGCACTGTCGCCAGCGTATTGTCGCACTGTCGCATTGTCGTCATCGTACTGTCGCATTGTCGCCATCGTACAATCGCACTGTCGCCATCATATTGTCGCACTGTCGTCATCGTATTATCGCACTATCGCATTGTCGCCGTCGTACTATCGCATTGTCGACTATCGCCTTCCGATACACAAACTATTATTATTGCAGAAACAAAATAGATGACTTTATAAAGATGTACTCTGAAAGAGGTTACAGTTATAATGAAATCAAATTCTTACTAAGTTATACATGTAGAATGGGTATTGATGTTAGGTATGCCGAACTGTAAAGCATTTTTAAAAGTGGCTCCATCTAGGAAAAAAATACGATGTGCGATTATAAAAGGCAATATACACATTATACAGTATACGTATTTCCGTGTAATGTGATGTAATAGAAACGCTGTATTGGATTAATTACTCACGGTAATTATTCGTATACGGTACATTGATTTTAAATAGTATCATTCAATGCATGTATTTATTGAAAAATTAAGAAAAAAATAATGAGGATGTTGATTTTTTTTAAAGTTAAATCGACGAGTCAAATCGTCCACTACAATTCTTTACTGCAATACAACTTTTAACCGAAAGTGAAAGGCCAACAATTAAACCACTATGTACATGAAGTATGCATGTAAAGAACAAGTATACACTCGCCCACAGTTTGCTTCTATAAAATAATTATGCTAAATGATAAACAGTTGTTTTTGGTACGGTAAAACATCGCCGAATTCGAGGTTTTCTGTTGTCTCAATAAACGCCAGATTTATAAAGGATTATAAAATATATAGCTAATTTGCCATGCTATAGGTCACATATATTGGGTCTTCTGAGCACATTCTCCATTAAAAACAAAACAATTTAATTGTTATTAAAAGAAAAACTTAACAACTCCGATAACTCAGTGCCAAATGTGCTAAGGCAGAACAAAGGCCATCACTAATAAATGTTGTAAAAGTAAATAAAAGATATAAAATACATTTCCCAAATTTAATAGTCTGTTAGGAGTGATAGAATCATTTATTATAACACAGGTATGTAAGATATGGGAAAATATATATGAAAACGATATGCTTGATATGTAATATTATATATATATATATATAATCACAATATTATTTGTTATTTCATTTTTTTTAAATATATATGAGTTCCTATACAATGGCAGTAATAATGCTATGAAAAGGGTCAATTATAAGGCGAATATGGGAATAGCTTTAAACAACACAACGCCGTTTGGGTTTATTAGCAGCTTCAGCACATAGTCCGGTAAATACGCCCCCACGGGCTGGCCAGTAAAACCGTCGGTTAAAGAGTACCCCCCTACCGCAGTCAGCCCGATGTCACGTGCCTGAACGCTGACCAACGTGGGGTCACCGGGGTTGATCAACTGTAGAAACGCGATGGCATAACTGCCCTTCGGAACCAACGGTCGAGACCAAACCTCCACAAAGGTTCCGTTGATCTGTAATGTCAATTCGCTCATTTAAACATGATATAACATTCGTGCAAATTGATCGCAATAAAACTAATTCTTTCAACTTGAATAATTACATGCTCATTTTCAGTTCCATACATGTAGCTATATGAAACAGTTTCAAAATCGTATCAATTGGCCATGCAAATTGGTGCCCATGACAACGGGTTATGTAGAGGTCATTATTAGCCCCGCGGAAAGGCGTAGCCTAGGGGTATAGAAATGGTATAGATAGGGTAGTCCTCATTCTGTCCGTGAATGCCTGCATGTGTGCTTGCGTGGGAAATATTGATGTAATTTCAGTTTTTTCTTCAGACAGCAATTGTGGTTGTTGTGGTTACAGAAATAAGTGTTTATCGGGCCGGTTAGTTCAGTCGGTAGAGCGCTGGACTACATGTCCGGTGATCGCGGGTTCGATCCCCGGCCCTGTCATATAACCTTTGTAGGGTTCGGTCATGAAATCCTTTCTGCGGCCCTTCTCTCACTACATCTTATTCAAATAGGGCAACTGTCAGTTAGTGGCATAAGTATGTGCACCTAGTAATGGTTAACCTGCTAACACAGAAAAAGCGTTTGTGAACTGACCGCCGTAATATACTGGCGAAAACGGCGTTGAATTTTTAACAACAAAAAAAAACACACAAATAAGTCAAAACTAAAATATGGATCATGTGATAACTAAAAAAAATGATTAGTTGATGAAACTCAGTATGTGGATTGAGAGCCATGTGGGGAATGTGCACGTGATGTGACCATGTCAATTTTTCGTCAGGCAATAATTGTGGTTGCCATGGTTACAGAAATTAAAAAAATATCCAGTCTGGATCCTGTGACAACTAAAAACTCACTTCGGCTAAGTTGATGAAACTTGGTATGCGGATAGAGGGACACATGGGGAGTAAGCACGTTTTCAGTACTTTTGTCAGACAAAGTTGTGATTGCAATTATTACAGATATAACTGAACACTAAAATCTCGATCCTGCGCTACCTCAAAAAATATTTAAGAAAGGTTGACGAGATGACACTTGATGTGTGAATAGAAGGCCAAATGAGGAATATGCAAATTAGTTCCGTGGTTTTTCCGACCATTATTATGTTTTCAGAAAAAAATAATAAACAATGGATCCTGCCATAACTGAAAAGTACTCCAGCCGATTTGATGAAACTCTGTGTGTAGATAGAGGTCTATATGGGATGTGTACACGCTATTTCAATTGTTTTTTTGTTATGGAAAAAAATGCAGTTGCTATTTTAAAGAAAAAAGTGACAACTTATAACTGGATCCTGCGATGAATCAAAATGTAGTTCAGCTAGGTGGATGAACATCTTATTGGATGGAGGTCCATATAGGGACTTTGCAAGTTATTTCCATTATTGTGGGAGCAATTCTTATTTCGACAGCATTAAACCGGTCGGGGACTTCTGTTCTGTGTGACATAGCTCTTGTTGTTGTTGGCGGATGATATATTGTCAGATTCTTGTTAAAATTGGTATCTATGGTCCTTGGTCATTGTCACAGGATCCAGATTGGATTGTGTTAGGTGGTATTCATGGTCAATGACCAATGCTTATTGATTTCGGAAATTCCACGACGAATGACAATAATTGTGGCCTGTTCTGAGAAAACTGGGTAAAATGCTTGTGCGTAAAGTGTCATCCCAGATTAGCCTGTGCAGTCCGCACAGGCCAATCCGGGACGACACTTTCTGCTCAACTGGATTTTCGCCAAGAAACAACATCATTTAAACGAAAAATTCCATAAAAGCGGAAATTGCAGTCCGCACAGGCTAATCTGGTATGACAATTTACGCACAAGCATTTGCCCAGTTTTCTCAGAACACGCCACAAATATCGCTATCCAAGAGTATGGTATATGTGTCAATTGGTATCCATAACAAATAATAATGTAAAAATGCCTCATTTATACACCCATATAAAATACAGTGTGATTTTGTCGTTTTATTTTGGACACATATCTGTTGGGTATGGACATAATTATGCAATCATACCTTCAAAATTCGCTGACCCTGTATACCCAGTGGATCCTGGTTGATTGCTATGAGCCGGGAGTTGAGGAGCAGAAACTGGTACTCGGGTGTGATCGACCGTAGGTCTGTGGACATCAACAGGGGGGACGCCATTATGGCCCACATCGCCATTTGTACCCGGCTCTGTTCGTAACTGAGACCATAGTTCCCGATAACTAGCTACACAGAAGACAAACGCAGCAAAATCAAATGCAGTTTTGACGGTTATATTTGTGTTTAATTACACTTATTATACTGAATAAATTTCTGGAGTTAATATATAATTAGTTTATGACTCAGTGAAAGTGTCACGCGAAGGTATTCGGCTGACTGGTCTCAGAAGTTAACGGCAGGGCTCAGATTTCGATTGTTTCATATCTTTTTTGATATTATTTAAGCTCATTTTTTACACTTCAGTCTTAATTGTGCCCTGTTCTTTTCCATTATGATTATAATTTACAGACAANAAAAAAAAAAAAAAAAAAAAAAAAAAAAAAAAAAAAAAAAAAAAAAATAATTTTCTCTACGTACCATATCCGGGTCGTTCCACGCCCCTGGCTTGGCAAAACTTGCGAGGTTGTTAATGTTTGCACCGTAATAACTGATTATACTTGACACACTCGACCACTCATCGCTAATGTCGGCGTGGTCCCTCCACAAGTTACACGTGCGTTGAATACTCGTGTAATCCGGCTGAAATAAGAATAAAGGGCGTGTCGAAAATAGCAAAAAAACTTTAGGTCGAAACAATTGTCAAAAAAGTGACAAAATCTTTAAACCATGTTAAAAATGTTCAAATTAACATTACCTACACAACAGAAGTAAACGTTTGAAAGTTGTTCATGCTTGGATTTAGTAATTATCCTTATGTTTGTTAACTATATTAAAGCTAACACTTTTGTGGTTGGAACATCGTGCAATTATCCAATCATTGCGTTCGGGTATCACATATGTAAAAATTAACATAGTTTTCCAAAACGAGCACTAGAGACAAGCTGTAGGTCTAATCGATCTTCATTCTATTATTTTATTAAACATTTTAACCTCTGAACATGAAAAGCCAATAATGGCAATCCCGGCCATCACATCGTCAGCCTCGTTTTCGATTCGTTTTATCAAGCGAATCAACTTTTGCTGTTCATACTTAAAATCGGGAATATGAACAGGTCCTATAATCTATAGTAATCAAAATTTCTAACGAGAACGTCAACGTCTTGTGCAGCCCTGAAACGCACAGATAATGAAAGCAGTAATGCATGAGTGGGATAACAGTTCGCTCGATATGGTAACCACTCTAGTTCAATCCATGCCTTGCGGTTTTGAGTGCAAGAGGGGCATATTAACATGAGCTATGAATATGTGATGCGTTCGAAATTTGTAGTAGTAGTATATATATGTATAGAGGTGATTTCCTGCGTACCTTTAAACCGGCAAATTGCTGGTAAACTGGCCATTCACAAGAGTAAACCATTGGACGACCAGTTTTATTCAGAAATAATCCGAACGCTTCATATCCGAAATCCATGTCTGACGGGTCCGAATTACAGCCATCGAACTTGACATAATCAACGCCCCAGTCTGCGAAGGTGTTAGCGTCAAGTTGTAAGTAGAATTCGCTTCCCGGATAGCCACCGCATGTCCGCACCCCGAAATCTTCATAGATACCAAACTTCAGTCCAAGCATATGAACCTGTTTTCCAACATAAATTAAGGGGCTAAATCCACAGGCGCTCGGCATTAGCTGCTCCCCCCTCCCAAAATGCTCAAAATTGTCCATTTTTATACACAATTACAAAGCCAAAAAGTGAGTCGAAAAGCTGATTATATATACCGGTAAGTGAAAAAATAAAATAAAAAATTCCTTTTTTTTTNCTGGTTACTTTTTTTTTTTTTTTTTTTTCTTTTTTGACATTGTGTATGAGAAATGGACAATTTTGAGTGTTTTAGGAGGGGGGTAGAAGCCGGGTTTGTGTAGCAGCTAATGCCGAGTGCCTGTGGTTTAACATTTGTATGACATGATAACAGCTGGGCGGTTTTATGCTACTGTGTATGGCAATACACAACGGTCATTTTCAAGAGATAAAATTATTACTATGCTAGTCATTTTTGCATGAAAACATTTGGACTTGGTGCTCACTGTACACATGAAAAACATAAGAGTAGCGTTATGTGAAAATGGGTCATTGTGTCACGAGAGCTACCCTGTCCATTACAAACTCACGCAATGTTTCGTGATCTCATGAGCTGACGGGGTAGCCCCTGTCCAGACTGCGCGAATGCGCAAGCTGGTCTGGAGCAACGCTTGCCGCATATGGCATAAGACCCATTTTAGCATGGCGCGGCTCATCAGATCGGTCACTGAAACCTATACATATCCAATAAATCACAGGCATTCGTCATCTGGTATTAATGCATTTTTTTTTTATTATGTATTTGTTTTACAAACTTACCACAAAAAAAGTTAGTTCATTTTTTTTTTTACTTATAGTATATATACTATAAGTAAAAAAAAAAATAATAAAAAAATGTTCAACTAAATTATTATTTTTTGGTTAGTTTGTATAACAAATAGATAATTAAAAAAAAAATGACGAATGCCTGTGCAATAAATCATACAGTGAATTTGCTCTGTATCGATTGAAGGATAACTAGTTTTTGCCAGCTTTGGTCTGTGTGTTACCTTGGAAAGGTTATCAAATAATAAGAGCGGATTTTAAACGTCGAGTTTCTTGGTAGATTCAACATATACCGACAAACTAATGGTTTGCTTTTTGTGCGTATGTGTGGGGTGAGAGAATGATAACCATCCACCCGCTTCGACTTTCGGGTTGTTAATGCCGAGAAACCGTTACACATAATTTACAACGTGTACGAATTAAAAAACTCTTCCGTGAGTAAAAATTCATGTTCTTAAATCAATTAAATGTATAACGTTCAAATAGTCCTGAACAAAACGTTATATGCGTAATTACCCATCGACAATCACGGAGCCATGGTTAGGCGTCGAAACATATACATGTATTGAAAACATGCTTGATATCGAATAACAATGAATAAAACCAATTAACCTAACGAGCTCAATTAAATGTTCTATGGTCAGAGGACATTAAGGTCGTCGTGGCGTAGTGGATATGGTGTCCGCCAGGAAACGGAATCGAGAGCGTTTCAAATAAGCCTTAGGCTTTCGATGCAATCGAGCTAAAATAAATGTTTAAACTTTAACTAATTAAATGTCCTAGGGTCGGAGCATTGTTAACGTATTATTGTCCGTTACGTACATAATCCGCGAGTGCCGCAATGCCCGATGGGAACCTGTCTGGATCCGGCTGCAGACGACCATTCGAATCTCGCTCGGGAGCCAGCCAACAATCATCTATTATGATGTATTGGTACCCGGCCTTCAGATATCCTTCTTTAGCCATAATATTCGCCATGGCTTTTATAAGGTTTTCACTGAAAGTAACAAACGTCATTTTATAAAATACAAAAAAGAAGCTTAATCATATGACCGTGCATGAATGATGATTGCGTATAAGTTACTGATAGCCAATCAATGTGATCATTTCAAAAGTAACATAAGTGAAACATTATTTAATTGTATCATGTAAATCCACAGATTGATAACGTAACTGTTTTATTAACGTCGATTTACTAGGAGATTTAGTTTATTTTTTGTGTCCCACCTTATACACTCGTCTGGTCGGTTGACACAGTCCGTGTTGCACCGGAAGCGTTCCCATGTCAACCAGCCCATGGGCGGGGTCAAAGCCAATCCGTTGTCGAGGCCGCTACTGCATTGCATTGTTACCAACAGCAACGCGAGCACCTGACTGATACTTCTTCGGGTGTCCATTTTATCTATATCAATGTAACATATGTGTTAGCAAGAAAGTATCGCAAATTCGTTTCTTAACTGATTATATTAAATCAACCGATCTACAAGACATTGCCATAATTCAATTTAAAAAAGTTAAAACGCAGATGTTCAGTTTACACATATCAGGGATGTATTATACATCCCTGCACATATTGAGTTGGTCCGAGGTTAACCAGAGTTGGCGACCCGTATGGCAACTTCAAAAGCTTTCATTAGAAAGCATGCAAAAAAGAAGGGACAGTACTACTCATCGGTCAAATTAGTTTAAGCGTATTATTTTCAAATGTTTTAAGTGTTGAAATTGTGAGATTCTAGTATGATGATATAACAATTTCTAAGTATCAACATACCATTTATTACATCCAGAACACTGCTCACGTATAAAGTCGCCAAATGAAGCCCTAACATCTTATGACTTGCGCTCGAGATAACCTATCAACTCGAGACGCTGATATCTTTAAAGGGCATTGTTCACATATTTAATGTCATTAAATGAATTAACTATGAAATCTGTAATATTTGGAATAAGTCCAACATTATTATTATACCAATAAAAAGGTTGAAAAAAGGCCTTTTCTTGAATTCAAACCCATTGGAAACAAAAGATAACGCGCTACCTCTTGGCCTTTCATGCGTTAAAATTAAGTAACCTATTTTTAACTCAAATGTAAGTACCATAAGTATTTCTGAAATATCCATGAAATACGCTACAAGGGCTTTTTATTGTTTTACCTATTTTGATTGATGACCATCCATTAAGGAAACTTAACATATTTTTGCTCAATCATGAGTGTTATTTTTCTTGTTTGAATACAATGTACAGTATGATTTCTTTTTTATATCGACAACTATGATATTAATTTGTGCCAATATGTGAACAGGCCCCTTTAATATACATGTATATGTTACTAAAAGTACGCATGTATAACCGTTAATAGTATAAGATTAGCGCGTGTTACTGAGATGTCTTTATAAATCGATGCAACATGTGTTTTCATTGACACAAGATCGTGAGTAAGCCGTGAATAGGTTGTATTTTAACATCAGGCGTGTTGAATTGTTCAATCGACTTACGCCGGAAAGGGCTACAATTTGGAAAACCCAACTTATATGTAGCTGGAACGTTTTAAAATCCTTTCGAACTCTCATAACGTTTTAACATTTATTATTTGAATGAAACTATCATTTGTCGATAAAACGATCAGCTTTATTTGTACCTACACGTTCGATTTTTTTTTCAAAAGTTTAGAGATCCGGAAAACACTAACCAGGTAGTTCAATGTCCGGTCGTACAATCGTCTCTGTGCGGTCATTTACAAATACAAATGTGCACAGAATATAAAACAATTAGCTCTAACATTTTGAATAAACAGTCTGCCAGAAATCTTATTCATTTTGTAGCATAACAAGGTAACAAACAACAATTATATTTTGGCATAGAACTTTATTTCCATGATGTCAGTGAACTGTTGTTACAGGGTAAAGACATTGCTAGTAACAGCATCTGATAAAAGTGACACGATTATATCAATAATAAATAAGGGATACAGTTAACAAACCGGCGTTCCTAACTAAACACATAACCATCATCGCAGTAAACATATTCATATATATAAAGACGACATATAATAAACACATGGGACAGTAATTATAAAGCAATTAAGTTACATTTTTAATGGTTTAAAAACATGAAAACTATCTATTCTAAAGAAATATACTTACAAATAATGTAAACATGCTTACACTGTTCGAAAATATTGATTTGAAAACACACTCAATTATTAACAATGTATTAAACAACAATATTGAATAATGTTTTCGAAAAGTCATACAAAATCAAGTAAAAAGGAGACAAATATGTGTAGAATCAATGAAAATGATACTGGTTATTGCTTCCCTAGTTATTAAAGCACTAATTAACTTGATATAAAAGGTTAAAAGAGCAACTTCTTATCACAATTTCGACCATTAACGCATTTTTAATTAAGAGATCTACAAATGTAATGTTAAAACATATCTCAAACATTATTTAGTCATTACCTTCATAGGCAGGCAAGCTGGAGTCAATACTTTCCTTTTTCAGAATCTAGCATGCATATAAAAATAGTCATGCAGTGCTGTTGTATTTCTTCACTTTGTATCAAATGACGGCATTCTGCAGTGCATTTTCATGTTCAACAATAGTGCTTTTATATCATGATTTAGTGTAGAATAATATATCTTGAGGAATACAGATTATAAGATATTTTTATGATTGATTTTTTGTTAGCTTGAAACATTATTGAAAATTAAATTTCACACTGATCAGCATCTGTTTTTTTGTTCTTCTTATTTTACAATAAGAAAACATTCACCAAACAACAACACAATTGTGTCTGGTTTAAAAGGCTTACATTGTTTAAGTCTATACACCAACCTGTGAATGCATAACTCAAACAATAGTTTTGGTATGTAATGAAGTTACAACAACAAAAGCCACACCAACAGTTATACTGGCCAATAAATTAGACATATGCCATAGTTTAGACAAGTCTGTTATTTAAATTACATTCTTTTTTAATTAATGATTGAAACAAACTATGTTCAAGTGAAACAAACCAGACAAGATAAGTGATTATCGGGTAGGATAAATCAGAAGTACTTAGAAATAAACATTTCAATTCAGTGATAATTCAAATAAAACCCGTCAAATCAAGCCATATAAAAGAGAAAGCACCACAAGTACATATCGAGGGCTGAATGGAAAACTGTTGTATCTCCTTCTTTATTTCATATGAGTTACAACAGTCTTCCATTCACCCCTCGATATGGTACATGTATATAAAAAACAAACAAACTGTTATAAAACGTAGACACCACTTCCTGTGTTAACAGTGGTACATACATGTGGCAACAATATTGCACATTAACAGCTGCAACACTCCAGCCATATGATATCCATATGTTTTATCAGTTTTTAAATGATATAGGAGTTTTAATGTAGAGTTTTTCAAGGTCACTGAATAATAAGCTATACACGTACATGTTTAACGTACACAAATTAAAAGCTTTACTGTATTTTTCACTGCTAATTGTATTCTGCTTAAGTTAATGGTATTGATTAGCGATGCACTGATGAATTATTTTGTCAAATGATCATGACAAACACAGACATGACATGATGGGAAATATTCATAGAAAAGTTTACATGTCTTAAAAATACAAAAGCTTTCTTGTGTCATCTAAAATATGAAGAGTGTGTAATTCTTAACAAAGTAATATATTATAGATACATTACCTTTCAATCAGTTAAATAGTCATTCTTATTTGCTTTGTCAAATAAAAGATTTTTGAGATTTTTTAAAATACTCATATCTCCTCATGATTAATTGATTAATCAGTCACTGTTGTCTCTGATTAATCAACAAATATTTTGAAAAATTGATTCCAACCACTAGTATATATTCAATCCACAAGTGTAAATGCGAAAATGAGCAACGAAAGAACCAAGAATTATTTACACTTAATTGAATCATATGAATGTTAATAATAACACATTATTAAAATGAAATACAAGAAACCGTCGGAGACGGGTGATGCTCCCTAAAGTTTTTTTTTGTCACAATATTGCACTATATATTCAGATAAAAGGAAACGTCTTGAGGGGCATAACTTTGGACAAAATAATACAATTGATGGTTTAGCAACTTAAAAATTTCAAAGGGCCATAACTCTCTTAATAAATCATGTAACCAGAACCCACTAATAACATGCGCATCTCCTCAAGGTAGTTAAGCTTCCCATAAAGCTTAATTGAATTCCAGTCAGTAGTTGGGGAGAAATAGCTCGGACAAGAAATGCACTATATGTACAGTTTATAGAAAATTTCAAAGGGCCATAACTTTGTAAAAAAAATCATCCGACCATAACCGGCTGATAATATGCACATCTCCTGTTGGTAGTGAAGCTTCCCATAAAGTTTCATTGAATTCCCGTAATAAGTTGCTGAGAAATAGCTCGGACAAGAATTGCACTATATGTACAATGGAAAATTTCAAAGGGCCATAACTCTGTGAAAAATCATCCGACCAGAACCGGCTGATAATATGCACATCTCCTCTTGGTAGTGAAGCTTCCCATAAAGTTTCATTGAATTCCGGTCATTAGTTGCTGAGAAATAGCCCGGACAAGAATTACATGTACATTACATGAACTATATGTACAGTTAATGGAAAATTTCAAAGGGCCAGAAATAGCCCCGACAAATTTCCGGACGGACACACGCACGCACGCACGGACGGACAGTCGAAGCGGCGACTATATGCTCCCCCAAAAAATTTGGGGGAGCATAATTAACAGCTGTTTATAACTATTTAACTGACATACTGTAATCTCTAAGTCGTTTTGTACTTTACAATTAATGATATAAAACAGATTATTATTTTCAAGTCAAAGGTTAAATTTGTCTTATGAAATCAGAACTGGTATCATATTGTTTAAAATACAATACAATTGTAAACTGTGAACTATGTTAAAATAAAAGAAGCATATATATAAAATAAAAACAACCAAAAAAATTAATGGAGAAAAATTGGGACTAGCAGCATTCCAATTTCTAGATTTTTTCATAAAACATCATGTCATTTATTCACTTGCAAACTTAAAAGTATGGGGTGTTACTGTGCAATTTCTACCAGAAAGTTGAAAAATGGAAAATAAAATCTTAAAAAAAAAAAATATGAATAAAACAGAAATATTTGTAAGTGGAGTAATGTGTACTTGCAGAAATTGTTATAAAGGTAAGGCTATAAATCAAATTATATTTGGTGTATTGGTGTACATCTGTAAATTAACAATAATGTTAAGTTCCTATATTTTTACACGAAATTAAAAATTACAAAAAATCTAAAGTATTTATAAACAAGAGCTGTCAGAAGACAGCGCGCTCGACTATTCAAGTGCTTGACAGTATAAAGTAAGCCATCATGGGGAAATTGTTCATATTCAATAAGGTCAAGGTAATATAGTCATATTCTAAATGGAAGAGGACCATAATTGAAACTTATTGATCGCTTATGTTTTAAAGAAGTGCTACATTATAGACAATTCTGAGTTCAGGTATATTTTCCACAATCTATTGAACATTTGTAAAGACATAAAACAAACTAATAAGATTATATTTCTTCAAGTTTGATAGCAATAGCTTGGGTGGGATGGTTGGATGGTATTTAATTTTTTTT
>VMBQ01006001.1:0-33373 GCA_007657795.1 Dreissena rostriformis | reverse complement strand
TATATATAAATAGTCGAGCTAAAAACCACACATAAATCAACATCCTTTATATACATGATGTACTGCTATAACATAAGATCATGGAAAGAACAACAAATAAAGCATACAAATAATTTCGAATGTTTACAGCATTGAGCTACAACAACTTCTTACCGAGATAATAACGAGATCCAAGAAACAAAACATACAAAAAGTCCATGGAAATTTACGTTAAATAATTTGACCAAACTTATACAAGCATATCTCAAGTATACAGTAGTAATCTTAGAAACATCTTTTTTCAAATTTATAAAATACTGGTGCCTCTAAAAATTGGGAACTTTATACTGACCAATTTCAAAATAGGGAAATCATCATTAAACAAGCTATTGCCAAGCAAAGATGTCCCCTATTTTCAGATATTTTTTAAATATTTGTTGCCATAGCAACCAGAATTTTTGACGTAGGAACAAAATGAAATGACGTGCATAATCTCCATATTGCCATCTGTCCATGTTTCAAGTTTCATGAACAAATATGAAGAACTTTAAAAGTTATCGCAGAATCCAGAAAAGTGTGACAGACAGACTGACGGACGGACTAATGGACTGACGGACAGACTGACGGACAGAGTGCAAGCCATAAGTCCCCTCCGGTGAAACCGGTAGGGGGCAAACAAATATGCAGTCATTTTGCTTTTCTAATGATTTACATATTAACATTTGTATCTTAATCTAATTTGCAAATATTTTTCAGAAAGCCACCTACCCTGATGATAAATGAAGCCGCTACACTTGTGCAAGAATCTACTGGTTTAAGACCAGATTGATTACAAGAAACACTATACATCTGTTCTTATAAAGCAACTAATTTCAGTAATAAGAGTACATGCTGTTGTTCTGGATTTTAAAAGCAAATATATTAAATAAAACATCTTTTTCAACCATAGCGATAAAACATATAAAAACATGAGGATAAACAAGTGGAACGCTTAACTAAGTCACAAACAGTGAAACTAAATTCATCTAAAAATAATTCACTAACACTGAACATTATGCTAAAAGAACAACACTTATAATTGGTAATATGACTACCTAATGAACAAGGTGAAAAGAAATTATCTAATTTTTATTTTTCAAAATATATGGCCTTATCATTATTGGCCTTTATTTTAGGCAATTTTGAAGCACAAACAAGTCATTGGCAAAGAGCATTCAGTATGATGTGTACATAAGCTAAACAAATCTTCAATTAAAGAATAATTTCTGCCCAGCAGTGAAGTAAATGTTAAAGTTGCATATTATTAAAAGTATTCACATGAAATAAAATCCAATGACAAAAGTTCGATAAACAAGCATTGTTTGTACTCCTCTTAACCAAAAGCAACACATTAGTTTGTTCAACTTGCATATACAAATGTACAGATATTTATTATTTTTAAATCCATCAAAGATATTCAAATTGCGATACATGTACTAAGTTATCTCAATTGCAGAACATGAATCACATTTCCAACATCAACAAAGAAAGTTAATGCCAAGAAAAGTTTTTCCACGCTTAAGCTTCCTCAACAACCAACTATTAACGCTTCATTGTTTAAAGATTAGAAGATCCTTGCACCAAGTTTTAAGCATTGAGCCTAAAAGCAGCCGTCTCTCCAGTTGTCATCATATCTCGGTTTTTGCTGACTGGTTCGAGTTTGTGGGGCAGGCAATCCAGATATTCTGGAAAAGGATGCAGCATGGTTAACCACATTAGCATTTCAACAAGCATGCATGAATTAACCCTTTGCATGCTGGGAAATTTGTCGTCTGCTAAAATGTCGTCTGCTGAATTCCTAAAATTAGCATTTTCTTCAAAAAAAATTCAAAGAATACTATCAGAATAGCAAACAGTTTGGATCCTGATGAGACGCCACGTTCTGTGGCGTCTCATCTGGATCCAAACTGTTTGCAAAGGCCTTCAAAATTCGGTTCCAGCGCTGAAAGAATTAATATGAGTCTAGCTCTGGGAAAACAGAGATTAATTCATGTGTGTAAAGTGTCGTCCCGTATAAGCCCGTGCAGCTTTCACAGGCTTATCAGGGACGACATTTTCTGCTTATATATTTTTTTGTTTAAAGGAAGTCTCTTCTTAGCGAAATTCAATTTAGGCGGATGTCGTTCCAGTGCAGACTGCACAAGCTAATCTGGAACAACACTTTACGCACATGCATTTAGCCATGATTTCCCAGAGCGAGACTGTTAAATGCTAATTTCGATCTATTGAAGTAGTTCTGATGACTGGGAAAACCCCTATAAAGCAGTCCAAACTTGGTTATATCCATTAATATATTATATTTTTATATTGTTAACTGAGTAATATGTAAAAGCATGCTTGTGTTACTTAAAGGGACTTGTGCATATATTTTTTTTATTTTTCAACCAGGTCATTAAAAGAATTCACAATATATATATGTATTTATTTGGAATAGTTTTAATTAATGCTTTATTATTTCTCTGATTTTGATTGATGATTTTCTATAAACCAACATATATGTTTAACATTTTTCTTAGTCAGCATTGATGTATTTCTTCTTTGAATATATTGCATGAATTCTTGTTCAAATCACAGACATTTTTGTGGAAATTGTCATTTTGCCAAACTGTGAACAATTTTTGTAATAAGTGACACAGTTAAAAGCGGATTAATATGAAATAAAAATGATAAAGATCTGAATATAACAGAAGTCACATATGGAACCAAAGTATTAAATCAAATCTTTTTAATATAATGCTTAGGTGCAAAAAAGAGCCAAATCTAGAAGAATACAAACTGATATAACAAAATGCAACAATACACATTTTGTTGAAAGATTTCATCCCTTTTAAGCCCCTTTGGGCCAATTTCCATAAACAATATCATGACCACTTCCAACAAACATTCCGACCCATAATACCATGTTCCCTACCGTTTGGGTGAAGGTGAGGCTATACTAGATCTGGGTGTGCTGGCAGGGCGGGGTATGCCACGCCTGGGAGTGGGAAGGCCAGACGACCTCTGGGGGGAGCCCCCTCTACTCATATGCTGGGGCTTCTTCAACCCACTCACGCTCGGAGACGCCGGCCTACCAATTTGACTCGGAGGTACCCTACTGTGAAACAGCTTTGTTATTAATCTTGTTTTGCTATGCAGTCACTGTGTTACAAGCATAGTTGAATTATCGTTCACTAGACAGTTATTTATGTGATCATCATCATCATCTATCCCTTGACTGGTTTGGCCGTTGCAGGGAAAAGAGGAACGACGATACAGAAATCCAAATTATGCATTTATTTAATAAATAATAATAACAGAATTCACAGGAATATAGTTGTGATACCTGACATATCTGGAGGGTTCTTCCTCATAATTTTTGTGATGCAATGCATTAAATTTCTGTTGCATTATGCCATACATTTTCTACCAAGTAATCAGACAAACTAGGCTAGATAAACTTTTACTCGATGAAAAAGCCATATCCTTCTTATCACTTAAGTGATTGGTTGCATACATTTCGTAGTCATAAAAAATATGACAGATATGACAGACTATTGTGACAATTCATGAATTATAAGGTAAGTGATTTATTTAAAAAAAAACATTGCACATATTTTTACATCTTGGGAGCACAGCAAATTTACAGTTTAAGTGGGTAATAGTAAATATATTGGGATTTCAGCACAATTTCAAACAGTCTACAAATTAACTTCCAAAGCCCAGAGAGAAAAAAAGTCTTAAAATTGTTACCTGTCTACCCTTGAAGGCAATTACATGAAGGATGAAAAATTAATCTTAATTCAGACAAATATTAAGGCAGAATAACATTGTATAGCTAATGCAAGAATTGGCAAGATGTTCCAACAAACAATTGTAAAGTTTGCCTAAACATAATTCATTTAATGTAACCACATTAGTGAAAATAAGCAAATATAGAGACAAATTAACTGCTGATGTCAAACATTTGAGCTTCGCTCTGGGAAAAAGGGGCTTAATGCATGTCCCTAAATTTTCATCCCTTATAAGTTATGTCACTTTCTGCCTAAACTAGATTTTTGCTAAGACGAGACTTCCTTTAGACAAAATAAGCGGAAAGTGTCGTCCCTGATTAGTCTGTGCATACTGCACAGGCTTATCTGGGACGACACTTAACACTCATGCATTAAGCCCAATTTTCCAAAGCGAGGCTCGTTTAAACAACAACAAATGACAGAATTCACAGGAACATGGTTGTCATACCTAACATATCTGGAGGGTTCATCCTCATATTGCTCCTCATTCTCATTGGACGTAAAGTCCGCCAGACTGGACTCACTGTTGTGGCGTTGCACACGAGGGACCAGTCTGGACATGTTTGGCGCGCTGCCTCTAAAGTTGGAGTGACCTAGACGAAAAGCAGTGAGTCAGGACACCAACATTTGTGGGGTTCAGATAACATTGTTACATTTAGCTGTAATATCAATGATCTATAATTCTTTAATTCATATTAAATCCTTATGAATTTTATTTATTCTGTAATATTGTGTTAGAATATGATGAAGCAAGAGAATAAACACTATATGTATTTATATACAAACAGCACATAATTTAAATGAGTTGGATTCTGGGAAAACTGGACTTTATGCATGTGCGTTAAAGTATCGTCCCAGATTGACCTGTGCAGTCCACACAGGCTTATCATGAAGAACACTTTCCCCTTTTTTGCTTAAAGGAAGTCTCTTCTAAACCAAAATACAGTCTATGCAGAAAGTGTCATCTCTGATTTGCCTGAGCGGACTGCATAAACTAATCTAGGACAATACCTTAAGCACATGCATTAAGTCCAGTTTTTACAGAATGCGACTCAAATAAAAAGTTGTTCATGTACACAACATACAGAATGCCTCATGCATACCAGCATTTTGAACATTCAGGTGCTGACTGCTACCGTACGGGCTGTCAGAAGGGCTGCTGTGATCAGAACCCACAGAGTTACTACTGTCGCGACGACCCTCATTGTCTGAAACAACAGAACCCACAGAGTTACTACTGTCGCGACGACCCTCATTGTCTGAAACAACAGAACCCACAGAGTTACTTCTGTCGTGACGACCCTCATTGTCTGAAAAAAAGCATAACAAACTGAATGTCTACTGATAGGAAAATCCTTATTGTATGATGTGAAACATCACACACTCATTAAATTGCTACTGTTGTGATGACCCTCATTGTGTGAATAATCACATCACGCACAAACGTAATGACTTCTTTTGCAACAGTCCTCATTTTCTAAAAAAAATACCTTACACATACACACAAACACACAAAAACTCACACACTCCCAATTACACATGTTAAAGTGAGTAAAATATAATTCTGCTTGGCTGCAATATCCTCTTTTTAAAATATAAATATAACTGAGTTTCAAAATGATAAAGAATTATATCTGCCAATGGAGAAGTATTACTTATAAAAAGCATGTACGGATATACAAGTAGGTCAAATATGTATGTATAATTATATCACAAAGAACCCCATGTACACTAAGAAGTGTTGATATTAAACTCTTATGATCTGGAAAAAAACATGGTAACAGGTAAGTATGAAAATCTACAAAGGGCAATAACTCCAAAACGATGATGTGCTGATTAAGTGTTCTTGAGCATGGCACTTCTCCTCCATAGATCAATCTACATGTGAAGTTTCAGTAGATAGCTAACTCTGTCAAACAAAGAAACACCTTTATGTGGCAGACATAATTAATTAAGTGTTCTTTGACTCATAAAAAATACACATTTTTCATTAGTAATAATGAAACAAATATGGAAGAACTCAGAAATGATAAAATATTAAAAGAACAATAGCTATATTTAGAGATGCAAGTTTCTTGCGTGGCACAACAAACAAACTATGCCTTGGGCAGGTGTTAGGTGAGAGTTTTTACATGCAAGGTTAATCTGTTGGAACAAAACAGGCAAAAACTTGATTACTATAACATAAATATTATTTTATAACTTCACAATAAGATGTCATTAAAACTATCAAACTTTATAATATTTTCTAGTTACCCAGATATTTCAAATCATGGGGAAAATATGTATCCTTATCTTTTGACCCAGGGCTACAAATGACAGGCAGTGGTCAAACATTGGTCATTAACAAATGTCAATAATTGTGAAGGTTTACAAAATGCAATAAATAGACAACAAACATCCCAACCATATCCCCCCCGGGTAAATGTACCGTGGTCCACGTTATATAACATAAATTAAGCATGCATGTTAATCATACTAGAGTTGTAATTTTCTACAATAATTAGAGGCATTTATAAAAATATGGGAAGGTTAACCATGAAAATATTTATATATGATTTGTTTAAAATTATATTTCTCTAGATATAGATTCCTCATTTACATTTACTGGTATTCTCAGTAAAATTAAAGTTGTAAACAAATAGAAATTCAAAAAATTAGCATTTAACAATTAATTAATTATTTGATGGTATTTTTGACTAACAGCAGGATATTTTGCAAAGCATGCACAATCTTACAAACTAAAAAAATGAATTTCTTAATAACCCTTTTGAAAATTAATAAAAGGAAATCACAACCAAATTTTTTAAAGTATCGCTTGTTTAATTTCATTAGAACAAGAATAAAAATGCTTCAAAATTGCTTTAAATCTGAAATATATGACATTTGATGCAAAAAAGGCAACAGTATTCAAAGACATTATTCTTCAACCCAACATGACTTTTGTGTATAACACCTTAGAGCAATACATTAACTACAGTATCTGCCACCGGTAAACACTTCTTTAGTTATTAAAATAAGAAGATGTTCAATTAATTTCCATTCATACCAGGTGAAACTCTCAATGATAGCGCTTATAACTATTAAAATATTTCCATAAGGTAACTGCCATTAGAAAATGCTTGAACAATAATGTATACATTCTGACAAAAAAGCACCAATTTTCCATGCAGATATCATGCGGACAACATTGAACATTCATCTTACCCTCCAATCTCACAGGACTCGATCTATTCGAGTCGGCAGGCGACACGCTATTTGTATCGTTACCTTGGGAACTGCCCATGTTTGGCAAAGGTCGTGACCTAAAGCCTGTCAGGAATGGGGAATACAGGAAACCAAATACCATGATTACATGTGATTGTGATGGAAGGATTATGTGTTTGATTTTATTATTTACACGTATATATGTGTATATAAAACTACAATGTTACGTTTTTATGTAGTATATACAATATTGTGCATGCAGCATTTCGACTGAGCTCTGTATACCACACAGGATGCAAGCTGATCATTAACAGAATGTACAAAAAGGCATTTTATCAGTTCTGTTTCAATAACAAAAGGGTTATACACTGTATGTTGTATTGCATTTTGTAAACAGCAATTTAAGTGTATACATAAACAGTACTTAATTAAATAGAACTGAGTAAGTTTACTTTGACTGCATTTACATTTTAAATGGTTAAGTAGTTTCACTTAAAATGTAAATGCAGTCAAAGTTAAATACCAAGTTTCACATTCAGAGTTCCTGTGATTTTAATGTAAAATGAAGCCTTCCCTCAAGATGCATTTTCGTACACTGTTTGAAATATAAGAGCCACACTCTTGGAACTCTGGGCTAAATGATTGTGTGTGAGTTAACCCTTTGAGTGCTGGAACCGGATTTTGAAGGCCTTTGCAAACAGTTTGGATCCAGATGAGACGCCACAGAACGTGGCGTCTCATCAGGATCCAAACTGTTTGCTATTCTGATAGTATTTTTTGAAAAAAAAAAATTGAACAAAATGCTTATTTTAGAAATTTAGCAGACAACATTTTAGCAGACGACAAATTTCCCAGCATGCAAAGGGTTAAGTATCGGCCCAGATAAGACTGTACAGAACACAGGAACTACACTTTGCGCTTTTATGGAATTTTTCTTCTAAAAGAAAATCCAGTCTAGGCTAAAATCGTTATCCCAGGTTAGCCTCATTTGGGACAATACTTTCCACACACATGCATTATTCCGAGTTTTCTCAGAGATTTGCTCATGGTTGTTGGTAATATAAGAAATGCCAGCTACCATACTGCAGGTGATGGGGTTATCCGGTTTTATGAAAAGAACCTTACCAACACTGACAGGTTTGTATCTAACAGTGTTTCCTATGTTTGACACGAAATAAGTTAATTTTTAAAAAAACACTGCACAATGTTGTTAATATTTTGAGAAATCACTACAATATTGCAACAATAACTCGACTTTCACTCAAATCAAACTGAATTATTAGGGGGAATATAAACTATACAATGTTTAATTTTTCGAACTTCTGATTTTCTAAAACAGAATATATTATAGTATTTGTAGTTAAGTGTACGCATGTTTTAATGGTGCTAATTAAAATAGTACCAGTTCTATGACAAATTCAACAGATTAACTGGTGAAAACCCATGTAAGAGATTCCCCATATAATTGATTTCACAGTAGTTTCTTTCAAAAAAGAGAACAACTCTATAATTTATTTCATGAACATGTCATGGCTTTAAACATATGAACCGATTTCTTATTTGCATGCTGATGTGAATATTTAAATGCGCACACTGGATAAGCAAACAGGTATCCTCAATATACCTCTTCTTGGTGATGATTGCGCAATACTCTGCCGCAAACTTTCCTCCTGCTGCTTAGCCAGATTCTCTATATCCGCCACATTCTGGTGGTGTGTAACCATTTCCACTTGTTCATGACCATTCTCAACTACCTCCGGGCTGGGTTTATCAGCACTGGGCGACTTCTTAGGCCTGGTAAAAGTGCCTGTGTTTATCCTGTTGCCTTTAATATAGCATCAAAAAAGTGTGAATAAATATCAAAATCACTGAACAATTTTTTTACAAAAGACAGGGAAAAAGTTGTTATTTCAAACAATCTTTGTTCTGAATTCAAGAAAACAAATCAAACAACTTCAACAACTTAATAATTCACTTGCAATCAGGAGTTATTTTAAATGACTGACTGTTTGAATATCAATTAAGACGAATAAGATCAGAACATGCATTTGAATGACTGAATGTTTGAATATCAATTAAGACGAATAAGATCAGAATATGCATTTGAAAGGCAATTCAACTACATTCATCAAAACTATAAGAATATTGCTATTTTGATCTTTACTGTTGTATTAAATGCTAGAACATTACAATACACATGACTGCGACTAATAATGATGATACATTTCTTACATTTTTAACCCTCTTTAGTCTTACTAGACACCACTCTGCCATAGACCATGGAGTTTTACATCAAAAAGAAAATCTCATGCTTAAATAAAAATCACAACAACACAGGAATCAGTTCTAAAAGGCCTTTACCTCCTTGCAAACTGGAGTTGTATGCCAGTTTGGAACTGGGTTTCATGATCCTAGGGGAGGTTGCACTGTCTGCCGACAGACTCATCGTCGGTGGCTGGGAGGGCCCAGTGGAGAATTCTTGGAGCACTGGGGTGCTGCTGCTTCTACTCACTGCACATGGAAATGAATCCAATTGATTAAGTTCTCTAACTTAACATTTTGGTTTTATGACAAACAACCTTCAATTAAAAGAAAGGCAGAGTAATGTGATCGATCAACTAGGTACGTTTTCAGTGTCCTAAAATAGCAATGGCCCTAGGCTGCTCCCTGAGGTTATGTTTAAAGGACTTGTTTCAGCTAAAAATCACTTAAAATGAGATACATTATTTAAACACACAAAAATTGAACAGTTTTTTTGTGCAAAAATTATGGCAAATCAATCTCATTTATCACTGCCAAACTTTTTTACGATACAAATGAGTTCTTTGTTTGAAAAACTTATAACTAGTGTATTTCCATATGGTACATACTTCTAGCTACTTCATCCAGTTTAAATTTGAGGGCCTTTCTAGCAGAGTGTATGTCAGGACTAGGGTTGTCCAAGTCTTGACGGATCCATTTATAAGGAGACATTCTGTGCTGCTGTGGAGTCAATGGACGAGGAGAACTATACAACCTGCGATAAGAACAGTTTAAACATTTCCATATTTATCAATTTTTGTTATCAACTTCATGCATGCAATTGTGTAAACACAATAACAAATTTAATACAAGTGGAATATTGTTGTGAATTTGAAGTTTCGTTTTCGTTTAAAACCAAAACAGTGTTTTACATAATTTCATTGATGATTTGATTTTTTGGACAAGATACCCTAAGACCGACAGTTTCGGATGTATACCGCACCTCAGCAAACTTAGTTGGAAATGTCTGATGTCAGACGTCTTTCCCATGGGTTGCAATGAACCCAGGGCGAACAGATACAGGGAGATCAGACCCTGGTTCTTTTTGTAGAGTACCCTGAGCAATAACAATTACTTACAGTGAGCTGTATTGTTCAGCATTAACTTACCAACTATCTTCAGAATCATTGTCTGCATTACTCAAATCTATCAATTCGACAGTTTCTAAACTTTCCGACTTATTTATTGAAATATCACGTTTATCAGAGTGTTTTCTGGAATTGTAAAATACACTATTGTTCACTGTGGGCTTCAGATTTTCACCGTCATTTTCAATAACGTTTGAATCACTTTTAGTTGTGAGTTTTTGTTTCTGACGTAAAACTTCATTTTGTGTTTCCAACTTTTTTACTAAATCCTGAAGTTTCCTAACTTCTGCCTGGGGATCTATTCCACCTTCTCCAATTTCAAGTATCGATGTCATTTTTAGTGTTAAGTATATATTTCCGTTCAAAAACTGAAAATGACACACTTCTCAAAATGAAAACATTGTTTTGGAAGCCATCTTGAAGATTTACACGCATGCGTAATGAAGGCTCTTAAGGCTAAAAACCACTTATTACAAACATTGATATTTAAAATTTCAACATGCTGATCTCACTTTGTAGTCTTATTTTAAAAGAAAACAATGTTGACAACAAGCTAGGATATCTAAAGTTAGATTTAATCAGTGATTAAACCTAACAATGTTTGTTTTAGGCGATCCCCTTTGTGCACAGATATTTTAAGAGCTTGGTTTGTTTCCTTGGGTCACCACCAATCTACCCCGATTTGAACCTGTGGGCCAAATGTAATGTCTGTATGAAGATATTTACTATAATATTTAACAAAAGTTTTGTAGTTGAATAGTATGAACTTACTTATTAAGAACCAATCCAAACATATATGTAAATGTTCAAATCCGTTTTCACGTAAATAAGTACAATATTTTTAATATAAATACGTCAACAAAAAAACACTATCTGAGTACAGTTAAACAGGTTAATATTTTATATACTTTTTAACCGTTTGCAAAATAACTGTTTCACCATTTAATACATCAGGGACTGAAAAAACAGGGACCCTATACAAAGGTCCATGTATAGGTCCCTGGATACATATGACCAATGAAGTCTGTAGACATGATTTAATGAACGGTAATTTCTCGATACTGATCCGCTGAATTTCATTTGGATGTATATATAATGGAGTATATTGTCATCATTAAGTCTTAAACAAACTTTATTCTGTGGTTCTGTGCGTTTTTTTAGTGTTCTATGATAGTCAAATTCACGATGATTTATTAAACAATTAAGGAGAAACAGTAAGGGTTCATTAGAAGCTGTTTTAAGTTTTTACTATTTTTGCCAAGCAATTATCAATTTTTATACAAGGCTAAACTAAAATTAATTGCATCCATTCTTTAGCTCTTGTTTATAGTGAAAGTAAGTTTAACCTGGGGAAAAAAAAGAACAAGTTATAAAAATAAATCAATGTGTGATTGAAGCGCTCGTAGTTGTTTTGATATCGTTGTATATGTAGTAAATGTATCCGACTTGTATTGATGTTTATTGAAGATGCGCCACATTTTAATAAATGTGTGTCTTAAATGGTTTAATATATGAATTTAGGCAATTATTATTCAATTATCACACTGGCGCTCTTCCGTTGCATGTAGACACTCTTTATTGGGAAAATTTAAACTTATACAAACGTTATTAAAAGGAAAGTTTTATTGTCATAAGGTCAAATTTGCAGATGAGCAAAAAAGTTTTCAGTAAGACATGTGTGACTGTCCCAAAAACCCTTATTTTGTTTAAATTCGCTATAGACAAAATATGTTCACATACTTGAAACGTTTGGTTGATATGCACTGAACCTATGCCCGTGTCTCTCTAGTGTCGTTTTAAACACAAATATTTCAAGCCGATTAAATACACCAAAAACCGTCAAATAACGGACTAGCGATAGTATTCATTTTCTGTTGTATACTATCCACTATCGACTTTCCTGTATTTTTCATGGCATAAAACTGTAAAGAAAGTTGTTTTTTTCGTTAAACCAATTTTGTTTTGGATGTTTTACAGTATATACAATATACGATATATATTTGTTTACAAGTGAAAAAAAGGCAAATGTCTAAATAAAAACAAGAAAAAACATGATGCAAAGTATCAGAGTGCTCGTAAGCATATTCAATAAAAACAGAAACATTCTAAATGACAGCATAAGGGTATGATAGTATTACAACCGAAATTATAAAACAATCAGTAAAGTATTTACTTAATCTTGATGAAAATTCACTAAAACTCATATTTCATATCAAAATATAAGCTTGCATACCTGCAAACAATTGTTTTTTTAACCATGATAACATTAATCAGTACTAACCACTATATAACCACCGTCTACATGAGATTATATGGCTTACGTATTGTAATATCTCTTCGCGATCATTAAAATGTATTTTTATTGTTTAACTCATCCATTAGCAAAGCAAATGTCTTGCCACACATGTGAAGTGCCAAAAACCACAACAGGATTAAGTTAAAACGACGAATTTTAACAACAACATTTTACTGGCTTATCAAAAGTCAACTGATCGCCTGAATATAACAATGGTTCAATGCATAATACTAGTAGTAAAAATCATACTGAAGTGGGTGGGATGTTTTGATTATCGATGCCATATATTGAGGTAAGTCAGAAAGTCCAAAAAAAAAAAAAATATGAATACTTTTATAGTAATCTTACAGGTTTGATATAGTGGCAGAAACGAGGATTACACAAACCTCGCAGCGGTTACCGCCCTGGAAGTTTCCTCTGCATCCACACAATATCTTGAAGGATTATCGGTTTGTAACTTTTTGCAATTAAATGATTATATACGTCATTAGTACAATTTTCTACAAAAAGAGGTCATTTTATATAATGTTTTACATTAAAAATGTGAACGACAATAGAAAATAACGAATTAAAATTATATATGGTATTAACAATAACATTTAAATCGACCATCAGCTTGCGGTCTGTAACGTTACGGTGGCATGTGACGTAAAACCGAGGTGAAGTTTATCGGTACTTTACTCCGTGCACGTAAAAGAACAGGGTTGGCCGCTTTAAAATGGGCGTCCCCTGTATCCTGATTGAACCCCCAATAACACCTCTCTCAGCTTAGTGAGGGGGTGGGGTAGTGAGGGGTAGGGGGGGGGGCGCGCAAACACAAGCTCAATCATTTGATAATAAATGGTCAAACTTATAGTAATTTAAATGATAAAAATCATGCTTTGATTATCATACAATCATACTTTAGGACACTATCATCACCTGACACACACAACACCACGCTTACACACAGCACGAGGAACTATTGGGCGCCTGGTTGTTTGGGCCCGCAAAAGGGGGAGGAGGCTCGAGGCGGGATCGGGTGCGCGGGTGGACTTGCACCGGCTTTTGCGGATTGCGTGTCCTTTCACGGAACTGGGAACTGATAAAGGACGCAATAAACTTTGACAAATTACTTACGTACACGGGCTGACAATTACCGCTTAAGACACACAAATATGACACGCAACCTGGTGCAATACGCATCATCCCGACACATAGGAATGTATGATACAATGTCGTCGCGAAACGCAGGTGTACTTTTAACAAAAAAAAGCATGCGGTATACACACATCAAAGATCTGTTTATTGGTATATATGATGGAAACGAGCGATGCTCGGGACCAGTCACAATGCATGAAATGTTGTTTGAATGTAACCGTTTTATGATGCTTAAGTTACAAGGTTAAGTTAAGTTACATGTCAAACAAATACTATTCGGAGCGAAAGAATCATTTACAAAAGCCTAATATTACATAATAATTAAATAAGGGCGAAACAACCCACTTGTAAGGGCGAAACGACCCTGGGCGAAACGACCCGGGTTGACAGAGGGCGAACGGGATTAAGGGCGAAACGACCCGAGACCAGTTACAAGACAATTGTTTTCAATTGGTTCTCGTATTTTTTTGCGTTACAAATCTATACCGAAAACCAAAAAGTCACATTCGGAATTTCAAGGTTTTCTGTTACTTTCCCGTTTTGTAACGGGTGCAATGATTGGCCAGTTCCAGCAAATTTGCAAAAGAAGAATGTTTTGGGCCAATGAATGCACGCGTTAAGATGTTCTATTTATATCAAATCCGGGGGCCAAAATATTGAGCAGGTCAAGCTGGATTGTTTTCAAAACGTTGAGCTCCTATTTATTTTCGCGAAATAAAATATTCTCGAAGTTTAAGACTAAATTAAGAATGGTAAGTCCTTTGTGGTATCTGGTATTTAATTTGTATATGTCAAGCATGATTTTATTGATATTTAGGAACGTTGACAGCCCTGAAAAGTCCAATGGGAGCCTCAGACTTCAACTTTCTTCAATCTTGTGTATTGTTTGTAAACTTCAACAAGCAACGGCCACTGATATTTAAATAGTCAAAGTTTGTATAACATGTGATCATTTACTCAAAGAATATCATCAACCATTTACAAAAAGGTAAGGTAACCTTTTCCAATTACCTGACCCCAACTGTTTTGGAGGCCAATTATTAGCAACAAAAAACAAATCTGAAATGGATATTTCAACTCAAACCAACCTTTTAAAGACTTTTGCAAAGCCCCAGTTCCATATGCTAAAGAAAGCATCTCTTTAAAACCTGAGGGAATACCTATGACTATCTTTGTTGTGCCACAATACCAGGGATGGAAACTTACTTTTAACTATTGGTTGCCCGCACGGGCAACCATCTTTAGTATTTTGGTTGCCCAGCTAATGAGTAACCAGCCCAGAAATATGAACATGTCGTGTCATGTGTATCTTTCGATGCATTATGTATTATTATGAGCCTGAATTGAATCATTTCCTTTGCCTTAATAATTAATACTCTTTAACTCATTATTGATCCACTGTCGCCAATTTTTATTGCACTGAATTGTTTCAAGCTTTAAAAAAAGTAAGTTGCCCTGCCGGACTACCAACTTTTGAAATTGAGTTGCCCAGGCCAAAATCTACTTGACCCAGGCTCACGGGCAACCACTAATTTCCATCCCTGAATACATATTAACTTATAATTAAGTGTGGGGTAGATAATAAACCGTAGATTGAACTTTACCCATACGCCTTTGCAGTGTTTTTTTTCAGTTTTGGGGGAAAGGGGTCGGGTCCCCTGAGGGGGGGAAAATTTGCGCGTAAAAGGGGAAAAAGGGGAAATTTCAATGCTTTGCAAGTAACAGTACAAAATCAAGTTTTAACACTATAATTCACCATACATAGAGAGAAAAACATTATTCCAACTCTTTTTCATCTACATGTTATGTTCATGTTCAAAGTTCATATACTTTGTTAGTTGTTTATGAAATAAAATCATCATGATATAATTATCATATGACACTTCTTTCTAAAAAAAAAAAAAAAAAAATTTTTTTTTTTTTTTTTTTTAAACTTCTAGACTAGAGGGGATTTTTTTTTACAAAATAGGGGGAAAATATATACTCTTTCTGGAGGGGAATGGGGCCGAATAACGCCGAATATTCAATCCAAAAAAAAATACTGCTTTGTTTACAACAAGTGCTCATGCCAGAAACATTTTGCTCTTTATTGCTTAGAATATGATATACACAATTCTGCCACCATTGTTATTCATCGAGTCCATCGAACAGCCAGGGTTTGGGATGGAAGCCCTCGATACTTAGGAAATAAATGGGATAAAAAAGGATTTTACTTTTTCATCATCATAAAGATTGAGATACCAGACATGTTTCACGCCTTTGTACAGCTGATCAACTTTGTCTTTGATTGTTGCAGTTGGCAGTCTCAAGCTGGTGTCAACTCCTAATAATCAAGAAGTAGACACCAGTCTCTATCTTACTGTAAATTCCGCCATTATCGCCTTATAAATTCAAATTTCTCAACCATAAAACCCAACCATCCTCACTTCTGCAGACGTTACTTAAATTGTTGAAAGGAAAGAAATTGCTCTAACTTGCTAACATTTGTAGGGTCGCTCTGCGTTTCATTAAAATACAACTAAACAAATGTGACTATTTGGTCTCGTGATAAGAATTAAGATACGTAGACTACGTAGTGCATGTTCATCAATTTATAAAACAGAAGTGAGAATAAGTAGGCAGTGCCCTCGTTTGGCCGTTTTTGTGGCCGAAATTCTGCCCCATTCCCCCCTTAAAATAGTATACTTTTTCCCCATATTTCAGCTAAAAATTGCCCCCTCATTTTTTTTTTACCTTTTATACCTTTGTTGCCAGCTGGTATCGTGCTATTAACCTTTGATTAAATGTATATTTATGTCAATTACATAAAATAGAGCAATTTTAAGTGTTGAATGGTTGGTGAAAAGATCTTCTAAAATTCCCCTTTTCACCCAAAACGACGCGAAATTCCCTCTAAGGGCCCCGGCCCTTATCCCCCAAAGTGTAGCAAGGGCCCTGGTAGGTTTGTTATCATAATGTTTCAAGTTAATTACTTTGTTGTAAAACGTTAACCATACTTTATCATGGGGATTTAAAAAAATGGGGTTATTTTTCTATGTGGGCTGTCCATAACCATTCACAATAGAACCTGTTAACTGGTATAACAGTTATTGGAGTGAGATCACCAGGGGCATTTTTGTAAAACCTTTAATCATGAATCTTCTCCAACCTATTTTAGGAGCAGACTGGATCAGAATGGAATGCCTGGGACACGGGTGATCCAGCAGACTCGAATTCTTTGATGGACTTGTTTCAAAAACAAGATGATGGAAATAGTGTGACGTCTGTAAACGAAGGGAAGTCCGATACGATGTATGACAGCAGCAATGTAGATGTACGTATTTCTAAAACAACTTTAACATTATTATAAACTCTAAAAAAATATATGTATTGTTAAACTTTTAATGCATTTATGCACCTTTAATGTATTGATGAATGTTTAAGTTAGGGTGCGTATATATTAGCGTACATGTGTGTCCATTTCTTTTGAATCTGTTGATGTGTTCTTTCATCTCAAATTTAAACCCTTTCTTACTAGATTCAAATTTTTCAAGTTTTCAATCCTTCATGGTCAACCCTAAGATACTGATGAGCAGCAAATAGCATAAAACCTTAACAGACTACGAGTTACTCGCAGACAGCAGACAGTTCTGGTTTAATGCTGGTTGCATAAAGCCAATTTCACAATGTTTCTGAGCGAGAAAGGGTTAATAATGCAAAATCGCACTAGTAGAATGGCACATACTTGATTCACTAGGGTGATTATTCAAACTTACAGTATGACAGCATGGATGATTATGATGAGGAAGAATCAGAGTCAGAGGACGCAAGTCAAGTCGTAGTCGATCAGAGCCCCTATCGCTTCATGAACGGAAACGATGGCATGGCCACCTGTGAAAGATGTGGATCAGTAGGTATCAAACACGCATTCTACTCGAAGGCCAAGCGATTCTGCTCTCTGGCGTGCTCCAAGGCTGCAGCTTCTGGAGGGGATTATGTGCCGATGCAAGCAGTGCCCGTAAGTTTTGTCTGACATTGAGTGATACTTTAGTGTTGGCAATAAAACAACCTGTTGTCCCTTGTTATATGTTAAATTTATTTGTACTTACCAGTAGTTATGATTGGCACAACTTTATAGTTACGAGGAATCATGTAGTTTATTCCGAAGAAAATACGTATTGTTTGGAAATATGTTCTGCCGAAAAATTGTTTCGATTGTTCTGGAATGACTGATCGCTTGATTTGTGATTTATTATTTTTTGGATGTGTGGTTTATCATTTGTGCCAACATACTTGTAATTGTATCTTAAATAATTAGGAAATTTATAAAAAATTCTCTAGAATATCTGTTCATAGTACTTTAATTTTGTTAAGTGTCAAGGTATTTTTATGCCCCCGGTAGAGTGGCATATAGCAGTTGAACTGTCAGTCCGTCCGTCCGAAAACTTAAACGTTGGCCATAACTATTGCAATATTGAAGATAGCAACTTGATATTTGGCATGCATGTGTATCTCATGGAGCTGCACATTTTGAGTGGTGAAAGGTCAAAGTCATCCTTCAAGGTCAAAGGTCAAAAATACAATCCAATGGAAGTAATAAGCTTTAAAAGGGAGATAATTTTTAAACCTGCCAAATGATATATTGAAATTTTATTTCAAAGTTGCGCAATAGGGGGCATTGTGTTTCTGACAAACACATCTCTTGTTATTAAAAAAAAACACAACAAAACATTCAATTTCCAGAAGAAGCAAATGCCAGCCAAGAAAAGAAAATCTGGGAAATCCATTGGACAGAGAACGAAACATGGGAATACAAAGCAAAGTATGTTTGTAAACATCAATTCTTTTTTTTTCATAATAGTAGGGGTCATCCCAGATGGCGACGTGGGCAGTATCTTTGCCCTTTTGGCCTGCCATTAGTTGAAAGTTGTCATAAAACTTTATATTAATTTCGGAAAAAAGAGAAGTGACACTTTTTCAAGAAGTTTTGGCGAGGATGACCTCTGTTTGAGTGGTTGCTCTTCAATTACTTTCATTGTTAAAACATCTAATTTTTTAGCTCGGCTGTTTTCGAAGAAAACCCGAGGTATTGTCATAGCCCTCTCGTCTTCCGCGTCATCGTGGTAGTCGTCGTCGTCTGAAAACTTTAACATTGGCCATAACTTTTGCAATATTGCAGATAGCAACTTGATATTTGGCATGCATGTGTATTGCATCGAGCTGCACATTTTGAGTGGTGAAAGGTCAAGGTCATCCTTCAAGGTCAAAGGTAATTTTTTTTATTTTTTTTTCATGTGTATCTCATCGACCTGCACATTTTGAGTGGTGACCTTCAAGGTCAAGGTCTAAAAACAAAATCCAAGCACCCACAGCCGAGGGTTGGCATCCGCTCGACGGTGCTCTTGTTATAAAAATGATCTTATTATTAACAATAAAGTAATTATTTCTCCCTCTGCAACAACGTCGAATCCTTTCGGTATATGTCACTACTGGGCAAATACTGTGACAAGCTCAAGTTTGATTTGTGGTGTCACTTTAAACGTACTATTTAGTAAATGTTCTAAAACAAAATAATACTGACTATGTAAAAATAACTAATTGATTGACAGGTTTTCCTTTCTACCTTCATGAATATTCAAGCTGATTAATCTGACTATCGGGCACACTTGTGTTTCAGATATGATGCGCAGTTTTGACTGGGGCTCGTATATCTTGGGAAGCCATGCTGAGGGATCTCCAGTGGCCTGCTTTAAACATGTATGGGCATCTTGTTTTGTTTATTTCTTTGTTGTACATGAATTCATTGAACCTTGTTCTGGTAAAACTGGACTAAATGCATGTGTGTAAAGTGTCGGCCCAGATAAGCCTGCACACAGGCTAATCAGGGACGGCACTTTCCGCCTAGACTGGATTTTCGTTAAGAATAGATTTCCAGTAAATTACAAATTCCATAAAAGTTGAAAGTTTCGTGCAGACTTCACAGGCCTATATGGTACAACACTTTACACACATGCATTATGCCCAGTTTTCTCAGAACAAGGCAAAATTTCCCTGTATTAATATGGTTATCCAAGTTAACTTCTATGGAAACTTTTTAACAACACGAAATAATGGAACTTGGAAAACCCTTATGTGAATTGATTTTAAAAAGTAATTGTTTTAATGGATAATAAACTCAAGCTTCATTATTTCAGCAACAATAATGACAACCTGTATATTACCGTCACCAATTAGTATCTTTGTTGATGGATTGAGTGCTAACTTATCTATGCCAACATTTACTCATATAATTTTTTAAAGCTAAAACAATGTGAGGTATCCACGATACAAATGCTCTATATGTTCATAAGACATTGAACTAAGTTTTGTGGTCTGTTGACACTGTATCAAAAATACCTTAAATAAATTAGCCTCCCTCTTTGAAAAGGGGGTTAAATGCATCTTGGTTAAGTGCCGTCTCAGATAAGCCTGTGCAGTCCGCACGGGCTAATCAGGGACGACACTTTCACCTTTTATTGTATTTTTCAATTAAAGGAAGACTCTTCTTGACAAAAATCCAGTTTAGACGGAAAGTTTCATCCCTGATTAGCCTCTACTGACTGCAGGCTAATCTAGGACAACACTTTACGCTCAAGCATTTAACCCCGTTTTCTCAGAGGGCCATTAATACATAATATCTTATATCCTTCTCTGTGTTCAGGTGCCTGTGTCAGACTGCTGGGAGAACATCACTATTGGCATGAAGGTGGAAGTACAGAATCTGGACTGTGACCTCACCAACACCGTCTACTGGATAGCCACCGTCATGAAGTTAGCAGGTATGCGCATGAGCCTGGCTCTGTGAAAATGCATGTGTGTAAAGTGTCGTCCCAGATAAGCCTGTGCAGTCTGCTAATCAGGGATGACACTCTCCGCTTTTATGATATCTTTCGTTTTAAGAAAGTCTCTTCTTTGCAAAAATCAAGTTTAGGTGGAAAGTGTTGTCCCTGATTAGCCTGTGCGGACTGCATTTCAACATTTTCACATTTCGTTTTGTGCAAACCGTCCGAACAAATGTGCCACAAATTAAATAAAAATTACTTTTTTTATGTATTCACTTACTCAAACAATTTATTAACGACTTGCAAACTGTTCAATTGATTTGTAATCTCTTCCCACTGTGGGTATGCTTAATAATTCTCTACGTAAGATTGTAATTGTTTCCAGGGTTACTACATTACAGGCACCGCGTACTTAAACAAAAACGCCTGTCCGCGGTGTTCACTTTCCCGATGGGTGACATTTTGCGGGGAGGGGGGGGGCGGACACGCTACTGACCGCGGTGTTCATCGAACACCCGAAATCGCCGCGATTGCACGCTGTTGTTCACGGGAACACCCATGATCACCGCGATGCTGCACGGCCTTTGTAAAAACCTGTCTGCGAGGGTCATTCACGCGTTTTAAATGTAAATGTACATGTAGATATTATGTGCACATGTATGCGTACTTAAATTCGGACAGTACGGAAACGTAAATAAAGCGTTAAGATTATCAATACTATTAGCTCTTATGGTGTTAATCAATGCAATTGCCCTTTTTAACAACAAAGAGATAGGCGAAATTAATTTCGACCTGATTTTCAAGTCAATCCATTAACAAACAATACCTGTGAAGCAACCCCCATTTAAATTCCAGCAAACACACATTATTTGCTCACACACAAAACAAACTACTGCAGTAAAATCTCTGATAGTTTTCAAACAAAGCATCCTCTATGGAGCTAATGCATTAATGCTGTATCTAACAGTACATGCATGCTCCCGAAAATGTAGTGTTGATTTAATGCCTATTGAAATTGTCACTTGCTGACTGTGTTATAAATTTACAGATTTAACTCCCAGAAATAAACCTGAAACATTAAAGATCTTTGATGTCTGCCGACACCATTGACAGGTGTTAATGTAAATAACCGCTTGTAGAGGGATAGGTTTAATTGATGTCATTCGGTAACGCTGTTGTGATTGTCAAAGACTTGTGTATTTAACTGGTTTTTGTTGTTTTTTTAACTGGAATTTGATTGCAAGGTAATTATTATGTTAAGTTCAGAAGGATTTTTTTTTATATTAAATGTGAAAAGACATTGCCATGGGTGTCACGCGCTGTAAGCCGATGACGTCAATCTGTTACCATCGCAGAGTGTTGAGCATGTGGGTGTTTTGTTTGTTGCACTTTGTGTAAACTAGACACCGTGAAGGCGCGAAAAAACCGGATTGAACTGAATTCTATTGTGATAGTTCGTAATCGTTTGTTAATTTGTTTAGCCACCATATGACACCTATAACATTCAAACACTTGGTAGATTCTTTCTGCAAATTGGTACCGACTTACCATAAAAAGAGAAATAGACTTTATTTATTCATTATCACTTTTAAATGAAATGGATCAATACCATACGTTTATGTTCAATTATTTTATTTTAAGCGAACACAATGAACACGGCGTTACATATAAACGGTCCGCGTTGTTCGCCTTATCAGGGGTGTGATTTTTCCGCGGATCGGGTTGTCCCGTGGGTCATTTCTGAGATTCGCGTGAATTCGTATGCCTAAGCATTTTAGAAACGAGTGATGTCATTGGCTATCGTTTCCCAATCTTCCAATTGAAATCGGTCTTTGAAAATGAGCTTGGTATTTCTGTGGTAATTTGTTTGCAAATGGCGCCGTAGTGAAGTGAAAATTAACATGATCGAAATGACAAAAATCATTCGAATAAACGACTGACATCATGTAGTTAGATTGGAATAATGAAATATGTTTGTCAACGATAAACACTACGTTTTAGATACAAGCAACACATAGTTTGTTTACAAATGTGCACAGTGCGTTTGTGTCACGGAAACCAGTGTTAGCAAATTCAATGGAGTTCAGTCTACTCGCAAAGTAAAACAATTAAGAAGAGTATCGTTCGAAAATGGAAATAGACAAACATGATTTGATTTATATGTTAGTGAATCTGTGTATATTCAGATGCATATGCATATTCTGCTTTATTATGTTTGTCACGCTGTTCAGTTAACTGAAATAGCATTGAACTGAAGATGTGAAATGCAATATTTTGAAAGGTAAACACATTAAATATATTAATTTAACTCAGTTTAAAACACCATTAACACAGCAAGAACACTCAAGTGTGTTTGATTATATTTGTTAATGTTTTGCATGTGATATTAAATAAGTTCATTTACTGTATAAATACAATACATTGAAAAACTGCTGTTTTTGATCACAATAAATACTGTTTACTTTGCATCCTCAGTATGTTAAATATAATTATGAATTGTTTATTTTAATGTTTGTTTTAAGGTTTGTCATTGCGTTATGCGCGCGAATCGTGTAATCAAAATCAGTCGACATAATTTTCCTCCCCTCTTACTTGGCCTCAATCACACCCCTGCTTATGGCAAACGGCCCCCGCGACATTTGATCCGAACACCCATCGAGGGGTTCATTTTGGTAGGCGAACACAGTGAGATGAACACCGCGGCGAGTGGCGTTTGTTTAAGTACGCGGTGCCTGTACTGTATGATTAACATATATGTAGATATTTAATCACAGGAATTATAACTTGAATTTATTTTCCAGGTTACAAGGCTTTGTTGCGTTACGAAGGGTTCGGGAGTGATGGACAGAAGGATTTCTGGATCAATCTCTGCCACAAAGATGTTCACCCTGTGGGTTGGTGTGCCACTAGTGGGAAACCCCTGGTGCCCCCAAAGAGTAAGAAGTATTTCAATTTTTAACTTCATGTAAAATTTATAATGAATGATTTAATTTATCAAAAAAAGTCAAAGACTCTGAATAATGATTTTTTGATTGCATTAATCTTATTTTAATCATAACCCTGTTCTCCTTTTGGACTTAAGACTTATTTAGAGGGTAAAAATTTTTGGTTAACTCAAAGAAGCATGTTTCGTCTAACATCAATACTGCTTGCTTCACAGCTTTGATACTTGCATGGATGTTATCTATGAAGACACATCATCAACCTCATTATGACTTTTATACTTGCAAGGATGTTATGTATGAAGACACATCATCAACCTTTGATACTTGCATGGATGTTATGTATGAGGACACATCATCAACCTCATTTTGACTTTGATACTTGCATGGATGTTATGTATGAGGACACATCATCAACCTCATTATGACTTTGATACTTGCATGGATGTTATGTATGAGGACACATCATCAACCTCATTATGACTTTGATACTTGCATGGATGTTATGTATGAGGACACATCATCAACCTCATTATGACTTTGATACTTGCATGGATGTTATGTATGAGGACACATCATCAACCTCATTATGACTTTGATACTTGCATGGATGTTATGTATGAGGACACATCATCAACCTCATTATGACTTTGATACTTGTATGGATGTTATGTATGAGGACACATCATCAACCTCATTATGACTTTGATACTTGCATGGATGTTATGTATGAGGACACATCATCAACCTCATTATGACTTTGATACTTGCATGGATGTTATGTATGAGGACACATCATCAACCTCATTATGACTTTGATACTTGCATGGATGTTATGTATGAGGACACATCATCAACCTCATTATGACTTTGATACTTGCATGGATGTTATGTATGAGGACACATCATCAACCTCATTATGACTTTGATACTTGCATGGATGTTATGTATGAGGACACATCATCAACCTCATTATGACTTTGATACTTGCATGGATGTTATGTATGAGGACACATCATCAACCTCATTATGACTTTGATACTTGCATGGATGTTCAGTATGAGGACACATCATCAACCTCATTATGACTTTGATACTTGTATGGTCATTATCAATGAAGACACATCATCAACCTCATTATGACTTTGAGTCTTTGATACTTGCATGGATGTTATGTATGAGGACACATCATCAACCTCATTTTGACTTTGATACTTGCATGGATGTTATGTATGAGGACACATCATCAACCTCATTATGACTTTGATACTTGCATGGATGTTCAGTGTTTTATCCAGGCCGTTTTAGCGTGGCGCAGCGCCAGGCCCTTTTTTTGTAGCGCCTCGCTGCCCCTTTCAAAGCCAATCAGCGCCACGCTGCCCTTTTCAAAGGCCGCCGCCCTGCCCTTTGAAGGATAACATCTTAATTGCCTCTTAACCAAGCTTCTAAGCCGACTATTATCAGCGAAGATTCGCGCGGTTGTGAATTAGTCATGCGTGAATAACCATGTGTCAATATCAATCGATAAATTCAGTGGCTTTGTTACACTAATCGGTCCGTAATGTGTATTCCTCCACGCTACAATCCTGCACAGTTACTTTGGAGACTTGATGAAAACCTCGATGATATTCACGTGGAAATTGTGCAATTCATGCATAATTCAGTTATATCAAAACATTTATTTTTAAGCGTAATTAAATTTAAAAAAAAAACACCAGTTGTATCTGTATCGGTATCGTCTTTAAGATGATTAATTATTGAAAGAATTACTGTTACGTATACTAATTAAACAAAATGCGAATCGCGTATTAGCGGACATATTATACGATTTTAAAGTGCTATGCGCACCTGTCGCTTACATCATTTTAACAAGATGGCGGACTATACATTAAAAAATAAATTGTGACTCGGCAAAAATGGCAAATAACGATCGAATTAACGATGGAATTCATACATTTAGAAAGGGATTGATGAAATGCCTCTGATAATCGACGATGCATAACACGTTTTAGATACCAACAACATATTTATGAGTAATCTTATCAGTGGATGTATGTCACGTACACGAGTGTTTGTAAATTGTAAGTGTTCAGTTTACTCGCAAAGTTAAAACATCTGACAAGATAATCGTTGGAAAATGGGATAAGACAAACATGGTTTCATTTATATGTTAGTGAATCTGTGAAAAATCAGATTCGTATGCATATATTGCTTTATTATGTTTGTCATGCTGTACAGTTTACTGAAACAGCATGGAAGTTAAATGGACATTGCAAGGTAAATATATTAATATTAATTAAAGTAAGTTAAATGCATCAATTACCATTAAATCATGTGCTTGTTTATATATTTATGTTTTTCCCACAACTGCCTCTGATGCGATTACATGTTTCTCCCAAAACTAGGTATTCATGGAACTTTTTTGCCCTTTTTGCCTAAACTGCGCGTTAAAATGCCCTTTTTGAAAGTAATGCGCCACGCCCCTTTGCCTTCCTGGATAAAACACTAATGTTTTGTATGAGGACACATCATCAACCTCGTTATGACTTTGATACTTGCATGGATGTTATGTATGAGGACACATCATCAACCTCATTATGACTTTGATACTTGCATGGATGTTATGTATGAAGACACATCATCAACCTCATTATGACTTTGATACTTGCAACGATGTTAACTATGAAGACAAATCATCAACCTCATTATGCCTTTGATACTTGCATGGATGTTATGTATGAAGATACATCATCAACCTCATTATGACTTTGAAATTTACCCTCTTTTAAACCTAGACTAAAAGAGACGGTTAAAATTCTTGGTTAAACCAAACGACTGTTCATTTTACATCAATTCTTGTAACATTTTTTTTTGATACTTACATTAAACACATTCAAATCACCTGACCTCATTTTAAACTTGATGTTGACCTAATTTTGGGCAAAGACTCATTCCAATCAAAACTGAAATAGTTTCCAACCAGGAAAAAAGAGGGGAATGGAAGCCTGATTGTCCTCATTAGGTACCACAAATCCTGCTCACAGTAGTATCCATAAATAATGCTGATCTTGCCGTCACTCGCTGACTCTCACCTCAATGTTTCAGCCATCCAGCACAAGTACGCCGACTGGAAGGACTACCTGGTGAAGCGGCTCACGGGCTCACGCACGCTGCCCAGCCACTTCTACAGCAAGGTTCAGGAGGGCATTTCCAACCACCGCTTTGTCAAGTCCACGCATGTAGAGGTGGTCAACAGGATGTGCGTGTCCTCCATGCGCGTGGCCACTGTGGAGGAGGTTATTGGGGGCCGCCTGAGACTCAAGTATGACGATGCAAAGGTGAGATCCGCTTAATGCATGTACGTAAAGTGTCGTCCCAGATTAGCCTGTACAGACTAATCATAGCCTGTACAGGCTGATCATTGACGAAATGTTCCGCTTTTATGGATTTGTTTGTTTGAAGGAAGTCTCTTGAAAAATCGAGTCTAAGCGGAAAAATGTCGTCCCTGATAAGCCTGTGCAGACTGCACTGGCTAAATCTGGGATGACAACAAAGATGAGGTCCACATGTGTGCTATTTTGCCATCTCCTTTTCAGCGCCAAGATTGGTTCACCTACAGTACTGGGCACAGATGGATACGCTTAATAATAAAGAGTTTTAACCCATAAAGGGTATGGGGCTAGGGTATTTTCCTGCAACGAGAAAGTTGATATTATGATATTGTGTCTGCAAACATTTTTCAGTAAGTTTGGTGAAGATCTAATGAAAACAATTAAGACTTTCACAGCGAAAAAGAAACTGGTCCATCAACAAATTATCAGCCTTTTTGACTGACATAAGCAAACCAATTATACCCACCATCTTTGATCATTATGCCACCAAGGATTAAAAGAGTTTATCTCAAGTGAAAAACCTTGTGACACTAAGGTGGAGACAATTTTAGTCATCAAAGCATTAACCCTTTGCATGCTGGGAAATTTGTCGTCTGCTAAAATGTCTTCTGCTGAATTTCTAAAATCATCATTTTCTTCACTTTTTTTCAAAGACCACTATCAGAATAGCAAACAGTTTGGATCCTGATGAGACACCACGTTCTGTGGCGTCTCATCTGGATCCAAACTGTTTGCAAAGGCCTTCAAAATCCGGTTCAAGCGCTCAAAGGGTTAATACTTTTCCGTTGTGTGATTTCTCCTCTTTTCAGCTGATTACCTCGCTTTTAATGCCAAACTAATTTTACAAATGGTTATTTATTTTGCTGGATCTATATTCAAATGAAGAGTGTAGTTGAACCTGTTGGGGGGGGGGGATTTTCCTCCCCTGAAGTGGTTCTAAGATCACCCCTGCTTTTGTAGCAATGGTATTTGCTTTGTTAATGTGTGTTCATGTGCTCCCACTTTTGAGGTTGTGTTGACAGGAGGAAGGTGATGAATTCTGGTGCCACATGCGTTCAGCCCTCCTACACCCGGTCGGCTGGTCCCTGCAGGTCGGACACAAGCTGCATGCCCCTCAAGGTGCCGTACACGCTTCATATTTTCATATGAGCCTCGTTCTGGGAAAACTGGGCCTAATGCATGTGCGTAAAGTGTCGTCCCTGATAAGCCTGTGCAGTCCGCACAGGCTAATCAGGGACGACACTTTCCACTTCTGTGGAATTGAGTCTCTTTTAAAGGAAAATCAAGTCTTGGCAAAAAGTGTCATCCCTAATTAGCCTGTGGAGACTGCACAGGCTAATCTGGGACGACACTCAATGCACATGCATAAAGCCCAGTTTTCCAAGATGAGGCTCATATTTTCAGTCGTTACAGATTCCTCCAAGTTTCCCAATAATGGGTTTGACAAAGCAAGCATCAATTTTTTATTTTCTAATGAAAATGTTACAATTCTGACTAAATAAAACTTTTATTTGAGCAAGCCTAGTTTAAATTTACTTGTGCAGAGCTTTGCAGACTTCAGATATTTGGATCATTGTAGGTGGACTATTAAAACTGACATTTACAAAAAGGTTAAAGGGATTTCAATTTATAAACTTAACTCTTAAAGGCATAGTATAACTGAAAAAAAGATAAAGCATGTATCATTTTAATTGCTTGAAATGTAAATACACTGAATATTTATTGTATACCCCAAAAAAACAACAGAGAACAACATTATGGCAGTCTGTTTTTTTTTGCTATGACTATTTTACCTAATCAAATGAGTAATGGCTTGTGTTCATGGTTCTGTGGATGTTTTCAGAGTACAGAAGTCAGTGCCTGAGTAAGACAACCATGCAGAAATATGATGTGATGGACGCCACCCCAGACATGTTCCCCCAGGTAACACACAATCAGCACTAATTGTCAACTGGTGCACATATTTTTACAGGAAGGACAATAATTTAGTTTAAAATATCAAGAAAATGAAATACAGGCATTTTATTAACTGTATAGCTGCTTACCAAACATTGGTTCTAGGTGTATCAGTCTTCACAAATAAAATTTCAAAGCAGTGGACCGTCGGTCCACCAAGCTTTAAAATAATACTAAAGAACCAGGACTTACTGGACCACCATTTTTGCAGTTTGTATCATTGTAATTATGTGTAATTAACACTAATTTATAAGAAAATCAAACAAATATTTGGATCCACAAACTTAACCTCCACCCGGCACTTTTGTCAAAATTAGTATAAGCCGCATTTTACACAATACACATTAGAAAAGGTTGCAAACTACTAAAAACTCGCTCAGACATGATGTGTAAAAGGTACAATTAAGCGACACCTGGTTATTGTTTTAATTATTGTTTTAAATTGATGCACTAAGCATTATTACAATAATTTAAGATCTCAAAAAAATGGTGGAAGACCGGTCCAGTGAACTTGGGATTGTTGCTGGACCAAGTGAAAATTTGGTAGACTCAGTACACGGTCCTGCGCTTAACGTCGAAGACTGGTGTATGAATGGTGTATGAAAGATCTCAATCTTAATGTCATGACCGGCAGATGACCCCTATTAATTTTCAGGTCACTAAGTCAAAGGTCAAGGTCACAGTGACCTGAAGCAGTAAAATGGTTTCCAGATGATAACTCAAGAACGCTTAGGCCTGGGATCACGAAACTTCATAGGGACATTGGTCATGACCGGCAGATGACCCCTATTGATTTTCAGGTCACTAGGTTNGGGGGGGGGGGGGGGGGGGGGCATGCATGTTTTACAAACAGCCCTTGTTTATGTTTGCTTCTAATTTCTTCGTCTGAAGTTGGAATTTATTTGTATGATATTTCAATGAACTCATGTTGGTTTATGTTTCTTGTGCAGATGAAACATCCCCCAGAAGGCTACAAGTTCCAAGTTGGCATGAAGCTGGAGGCCATTGATCCACTCAATCTGTCTGCCATCTGTGTGGCCACTGTTATGAAGGTAGGCAGCAGTGTTGTGGTCAAAATGGAGAGTAATGAACCTCGCTCTTGGAGAACAGGGCTAAATGCATGTGCATAAAAGGGTTGGCCCATATTATATTGTGAAGTCTTGTTTTATGGTATGTTTCATTTTAATGAATTCTCTTCTTAGCGAAAATCCAGTTTAGGCGGAAAGTGTCAGCCCTGATTAGCCTGTGCATACTGCACAAGCTAATCTGGGACAACACTTGATTCTTATGCATTAAGCCCCATTTTTCCAGAACGAGGCTCTCAATAGTTGTATTAAATATGAATTAGTGTTGAGAGTTTTAAATGAGAAAAGTACTGCAGTAATTCAGGTGAATCACTCGATTAAAGCATGAGACAAGTAAGTTTCTGTTAGCTAAGTAAAAAGCACAGCTCGAAAGTGAAAGTACAAAATGATGAAATAAAGGAAATCAAGAAAATGAAAGATTGTCCAGAAAAGTTTTAATTAGTGTTATAATATGAATAACCTGATTTAATAAAATATCACATAGCTAATATTTAGTTTTTGACAACGTCTTGTTTGTTCTAGGTCCTGAAAAACAACTACCTGATGATAGGCATAGACGGCTCCATCGCGCAGAGTGGCTCAGACTGGTTCTGCTACCACGCGACCTCCCCGTGCATATTCCCTGTGGGCTTTTGTGAGGTCAACGGACTGACCTTGACACCTCCCAGAGAGACCAAGGGGCCATTCAAGTGGTTTGATTACCTGAAGCAGACGAGATCTGTGGCTGCGCCGGTCAAACTGTTTGATAAGGTGAGGGATTTTTCGATTTTTTTTAACCCTTTGAGCGCTGGAACCGGATTTTAAAGGCCTTTGCAAACAGTTTGGATCCAGATGAGACGCCACAGAACGTGGCGTCTCATCAGGATCCAAACTGTTTGCTATTCTGATAGTGGTCTTTGAAAAAAAGTGAAGAAAATGATGATCTAAGAAATTCAGCAGACAACATTTTAGCAGATGACAAATTTCCCAGCATGCAAAAGGGTTAAATGAGCCGCGCTCTGTGAAAAGGGGTTACAAGCAGAGCTCCAGATAAGGTTTTAGTCTAAAGCGTATTTTATCCCCTGATATTATTGTTAAAGCGTATTTTACTCCTTTGTTTCAGCAATATAGGGTATTTAGGAATATTGAAGCGTATTTTCAATTTCAATAGAAAACTGACTTAGTACATGGCGTGTTTAATCTAGAAATATTAATATTTGTTATAAAAAAATGCAAACAGAATACAGTTTAAATGATGATATGAACAGACTTTCTGTGAAATATTCCCAAAGGACCCGCTGGGCGCTAAAAACGTCCCTTTTTTTGATCCACAAACATGATGGGACGCCATTTTGTGACAAGCTTATTTTGATTGACTTTTTTTTTATTCAAAGGTTAACTAACTTTAAAAAACTCATCGTGATTATTGGTTAAACCGGTTACGCACTTTAATCGATTTAAAAAACATATCACTTTGTATTGCGTAATGTTACGCACTGGGCCGATTTTTAAAGCGTTTTATAATTTTTTCAATTCGTAAATACGCAGATACGCATCTTATCTAGAGCTTTGGTTACAATGCATCAGGCCTCAGGGACGACACTTTACGCTTTTATGGTATTTTTCATTTAAAGGAAGACTCTTCGTGACGAAAATCCGGTTAAGACTGAAAGTGTTGTCCCTGATTAGCCTGTGCCGACTGCACAGGCTAATCTGGGAGGACACTTTACGCACATGTGTTAAAAAATCAGATAACCCTTTGTAACACTAGGGTTGCTATTTAGATACAAACATAAAACATGATCAATATGCCGGTATTTTCACGGCAGTTACTTTATTTGTAAAATACTGTAGAAAAACTTTGATTCAAATGATATGAAATAAATTGAAGGATTGTCAGAATTTACTGAATACCATACCTTACTTAGAAGAATATTTGTATCATTAAATATGTTGGGATAATATTCCAAAATGTGTGGAGAAATGTTGGCTTACGGTCAGTTATGTATATAAAACAGAACAGAACAGAATTTTTATTTTGACTTAAGCATAACAAGCTTATAGTCCTATACAAATACATGATAATTTTACAGACATGCGTGATGAATATAAATAAAAACATTGTTCAAATAACATACATCAAATCCTAATTCACTCATCACTGGAGAGTGAGAGTGCTCTAATTGCAAGTTATAAAGTGACATGGAATACATATATAGGCATTACTACATTTGATACATCCATGGTTAACAAACAACATGTAACAAGCAAAGTACACTCAATTGTTAGTATAAGCTCTATAGTTCTTCTTAACAATCATGTGATAATAAACAAATTGTTACCATATATATCAAGTTATGTAGCCTTTATTCACCTCCATATATTACTATTTGTATTGTAAGTTTACATTCTAATTTGTAAATTTTAACTTGCTTGATATTTTAAAGGTATTGCTATATAGGTAGATAAAATCCTTTCATAACATTATACAGACATATACACACATTTCACACGCACAGACACATACACAAATGACATGTTATAATAGGAACAAAAGTTTGGACTTTAGAAAAATATAAATCTTTCATTAATCGTAGACAAATGAAATGACCATGGTATTAAATATTTAAAGCAGACAACACAGATTACAATAAGATTATTCCATTTTTCTGCAAGAAGTATTATAATGGCCTTTAATAATATTTTGCAGGAGATACCAAAGCACGGTTTCAAGCCTGGAATGAAGCTGGAGGCAGTGGATCTGATGGAGCCACGCCTGATATGCGTAGCAACGGTTGCCAAGGTGGTGGGTCGGTTGCTACGGATACACTTTGACGGCTGGGAGTCCGAGTACGACCAGTGGGTGGACTGTGAGTCCCCAGACCTGTACCCGATAGGCTGGTGCGAGCTGATGAACTTTCCTGTGGAGGGGCCAAGGTTGAAAAGTAAGTCTTAAACCAGGTTTTCATTGTAGTTAAAAATCTTGGTCATTAGATTGGTGTATGGCAGGTGGCCTCAACCAAGCAGTTCAATTACTCTAGTAACTTGGCATGCAACAACAACGTTGCTTGCTTTAAGGTCAAGGCCACAATGCACACTTGCAGTTTGTCCATAAAACTTTTTAAGTACATGTTTATGTACATGGTTGTGTCTGACCAATAACTTTGTTATAACGATCTCGAAAAATAGCGTCCCCACAAACACTTATAATAACAAATTAAGATATTTTTTAGATTTCAGTGCGTGAAATACGCAGGACGCTGGGGTAAACATGGGGTATAAAGTTTGTTATGATGCTTATGGATGTGCAATATTTGTTCACAGCTGAGGTACCTTATGCTGCTCCACAAATCCAAAGCCATGCAAAGAAGAGAAAAGGGAAAACACAGATCTACAAAG
>VMBQ01006000.1:19380-51828 GCA_007657795.1 Dreissena rostriformis | reverse complement strand
TATTTCCTTTGTTTACTTTTGGGAGGGGTCAAAACGTTAAATAACTCCTTTCCTAGGGCCCTGGTTTATGGATATTTAAAATTTGATTTGTTCATTATAAATAGAATTTTACATATGCTATATCGATGTTGAGCATAAAACACTCTTACATTCTTTGAAAATTGAGAAAAAATGGCAGAGGATACGGCAGCTACCCGGACTATCAGGGTGCAGAGTTTTAAACTTCCCAAAACTGCCGTTTTGGCCTCCCTGAGCCTCAAAGACATTCCCGGATGTTTCAGAACCTACAAGGATTGACACGGATCTACACGGTTCACATGCCAGATATGATCTGTGTTGATCCAGTATCTATTTGGGACTGATCTGAATTTACTTCTGTTTTTCTTTTCAGATTTTATGGAGAACGATGCCAGTCAAGAGTGTTTCAATTGTAAAAATAGACAAAGAGAAAAATACATGTTGTATTATTGTGAAGTGTGTGGATTCAAGAATAGCTCTTATCCTCTAATGAAGCAACACATATTGAAACATATTGGGGAGCAGCAATTCGATTGTTATTTCTGCGACAAAAAATTTGTGCTCTTAAAAACTCTTAAAAAACATGTACAAAATCGACACAAAGATTTGGCGACCAAACAACCTTCTAGTGCAAAGTGATTAACTCTTTCAGTGCTGGAACCGAATTTTGAAGGCCTTTGCAAACAATTTGGATCCAGATGAGATGCCACAGAACGTGGCGTCTCATCAGGATCCGAACTGTTTGCTATTCTGATAGTATTCTTTGAAAAAAAGTGAAGAAAATGATTATTTTAGAATTTCAGCAGACAACATTTTAGCAGACGACAAATTTCCAAGCATGCAAAGTGATTAAAATCCATGATCTGCTTCTCAATTCTTTCTCAGGATATTTTAGCCTCGCTATGTGAAAACCGGGTTAAATGCATGTATGTAGTGTCGTTCAAGATAAGCCTGTGCAGTGCATACAGGCTTATCACGAACGACATTTCTAACTAGACTGGATTTGTGTTTAGTAGAGACTGCCTTAAATTAAACGAAAAATGCAATAAAAGTGCCAAGTGTTGTCCCTGATTACCCATATGCACTAAGTCCAGTTTTCCCAGACGAGGCTCATTAAAGTAACCAAGACTGTGCAGTTAAAAAGTATTCTTAGTGTGGCATGTATGTATCACAATTTTAATGACATGTTTAATGAGAAAACATGGCCAGTTTTGCTAGTGAAGTATGTGTACATGCGATTCCTTCCTATACTTTGTTTGCCACGTCTATATGTGGCATGTATGTATCATAATTTTAATGACATGTTTAATGAGAAAACATGGCCAGTTTTGCTAGTGACTTATGTGTACATGTGATTCCTTTTCATGCTTTGTTGGCCATGTCTATATGTGGCATGTATGTATCATAATTTTAATGACATGTTTAATGAGAATACATGGCCAGTTTTGCTAGTGACTTATGTGTACATGTGATTCCTTCTCATGCTTAGTTGGCCATGTCTATATGTGGCATCTATGTATCATAATTTTAATGACATGTTTAATGAGAATACATGGCCAGTTTTGCTAGTGACTTATGTGTACATGCGATTCCTTTCTATACTTTGTTGGCCACGTCTATATGTGGCATGTATGTATCATAATTTTAATGACATGTTTAATGAGAATACATGGCCAGTTTTGCTAGTGACTTATGTGTACATGTGATTCCTTCTCATGCTTAGTTGGCCATGTCTATATGTGGCATGTATGTATCATAATTTTAATGACATGTTTAATGAGAATACATGGCCAGTTTTGCTAGTGACTTATGTGTACATGTGATTCCTTCTCATGCTTAGTTGGCCATGTCTATATGTGGCATGTATGTATCATAATTTTAATGACATGTTTAATGAGAATACATGGCCAGTTTTGCTAGTGAAGTATGTGTACATGTGATCCCTTCCCATGCTTTGTTGGCCATGTTTATATGAGGCATGTATGTATCATAATTTTAATGACATGTTTAATGAGAAAACATGGCCAGTTTAGCTAGTGAAGTATGTGTACATGCCATTCCTCCCCATGCTTTGTTGGCCACGTCTATATGTGGCATGTTTGTTCGACAGCACCTAGGGCTGGCATTGATTTTTTTCCAGAACCAGTAAAAATTGTTTAAACTTGAATATGCATAACCAGAATTAGTGTTTTATTGTAAATTTGTTCATGCGGAAGGCTATAAGGTTGTCTAATTTGAAGTTATTTTTATTGATAGACACTGAAAAATAACAGTTTAATTGTAATTTCTGAAGCATGTGTTCATTGTGTGTATACTTTGAAGATTGGCAAGTGTGTTTGAATGTTTAGACTAATGTTTGTAAAATTTGTAACTCATGCTTGGGTCAGTTTTTCCTTACATTATTTAGGATTTGTGATGTAAATGTTTATTACTTGTTTATAATGACTGTGTGAGTTAATCGTTAAATGCTTAAAAACTTGTAGTTTTAGAAGTTGTTTGTTGTCTGACTTCCATTGTACAATGCAGGTAGTTGTCTTTAATGCTAGTAATATCAAGGGGGTGAACATAAACCATGCAGGTAACTGTTTTAAATGTTATTTCTATCAAGAGGATTAACATAAACAATGCAGGTAGCTATTTTTAATGCTATTTCTATCAAAAGGATTAACATAAACAATGCAGGTAGCTGTTTTAAATGCTATTTCTATCAAAGGGGTGAACATTAACAACGCAGGTAGCTGATTTAATGCTAGTTCTATCAAGGGGGTGAACATAAACCATGCAGGTAGCTGATTTAAATGCTATTTCTATCAAGGGGTTAACATAAACAATGCCGGTAGCTGTTTTTAATGCTATTTCTATCAAGGGGGTGAAAATAAACAATGCTGCATTAAGGCTTTGCAAGATTTAGATGGCTGTGTAGTAAAGTTGCTGAATTTTTGTTAACATTTAATGAACAAGCGGAGTGCTTTTTTTTACATTTTTTATAGCCGTTATTTGGTCATATATTTTCCAATGGCAAACAAAATCTCTTTTTTTTTCCAAAATCCAATCCCAAAATTCCCAGTAATTGACGACTTTCAGATATTTGGAAATTGAGCTGTGCAGTATCGAAATAAAGTTTGAAGTTGTTATATCCATTTAACTGATATGGTTATGTTTAGTATTTTCAGTTTTATGTGAGTTTTATCAATAATTATTCAAAAGTTATAAATCAAGCAAAATTTCCCAATTATATGGTATTTGATGCCGAATTTCCTAATATCACGGGTATAGCTTTCTTTGTGGTAAATGTTTTTTAGTATGATTGCATAGCACTTGTACCATTCCCATATATTTGTATGTACCGGTATTAATGATTGGGTATTAAATCATTTATATTGAGAATTTATTGTTATTTCTGCAGACATATTTAAATGATTTTGCAATGGACAGTTTTAAAAGACATTTTAATTGAAATCCAGCACAAAATCCCAGCCCTTTATCAGGGGTGTGATGTTTTCTCCTTTCCAGTCTGTAACTTTTTACCACTCCGCTTACTCAGCCAGGTAGTGTCTGATACAGTTAGAAAACCAGCATGAATTGCCCTGAACAAATTGATAATGACCACAGACTGACAGAATCCTGTTTCCTAGGTAATTTATTACCCTCTCACTGTGCTCTCTACCAGATGTTAATACCAGTGGTCAGTGATAAAACTTTGATACCTTTCCATTCTTCCAAATTTCTACTCACTATGTTCTCAATTTTAAAAATAGCATACTGCAGTACTGTTATATAATGTTACGTAATAGATTATATATATATTCAAGCAAATGGCAATACCAATATATACAGTAGGTTTTTTTTTTTTTTNGGAAAATGTCATCCCTGATTAGCCTTTGTGGACTGCACATGCTAAGCCCAGTTTTCCCAGAATGCAGTTCATATTATTTAGTAACTGGTTTTTCTATGGCAGCCTGCAAAATGGAAGTCGAGGGAAGATATCCATATGCATGTAGCAAATGGATACCTGTGGACTATTCGTCAGCCTACGCAGCAAATGGATACCTGCGGACTATTCGTCAGCCTATGCATCAAATAGATACCTTCGGACTATTCGTCAGCCTACGCAGCAAATGGATACCTGCGGACTATTCGTCAGCCTACGCAGCAAATGGATACCTGCGGACTATTCGTCAGCCTACGCAGCAAATGATCAGCTTTAGAATCAGGCTCAGATTATAAAGTTACTTGTTTTTGCATTGCAGCCCTCACAATGGAAGACAAGGGTAGACATACATTCAGCAAAGCAAGACCACTGGACCATCCAGACTATTCCTCAGCCTATGCAGCTAAAGACCAGCTGGGCTCGGTTGAGCTGTTCATCTGTGAAGTGTGCGGTGATATCCTACCACCTGACGTCCTGATGTTCAATCACATGAAGACCCACAGTGTCAAAGGGCAGTTCCAGTGTGAACGCTGCGAGTACCGCACACTGCGAGCTTATGAATTGCGCGCCCATGCAGCCAGAGTTCACCCACGACCCGTCGGTACCTTCGGCGGATATAAGATCAAGTACAGGCCTAATTGTAAGTAAAATTAGAATGAGCCGTGCTCTTGAAAAACTGGGCTTGCTTTATGCATTTGTGTAGTGTCGTCCCAGATTAGGTCTGCGCAGGCTAATCAGGTAAACTTTCAACTTTAATGGTATTTTTCGTTTAAAGAAGTTTTCTTCTTAGCAAATGTCCAGTTTAGGCGGAAAGTATCGTTTCTGAGGCCAATCTGGGACGACACTTTGTGTGCAATCATCCCTGTTTTTTCCGAGGGCGACTCAAATATATGGCTTTCCTCTCATGGTTAATTTTTATGAAACAATGATTGATTTAAAATTCGTTCCAATTCTAGTTGCTCATACATGTATATGCTCATATATTTGAGAATTCATGGTAATTTAGTATTCAGTCTCATTATGGCATCTTGCAGATAGACATAGTATGTAATACACAAAATAAAGATGACAGTTAAGTCATAATTGTCCCCTACTGGTTTCACCGGAGGGGACTTATGGTTTGCGCTCTGTCTGTCTGTCAGTCAGTCAGTCAGTCAGTCAGTCAGTCAGTCTGTCACACTTTTCTGGATCCTGCGATAACTTTAAAAGTTCTTCATATTTTTTCATGAAACTTGAAACATGGACAGATGGCTATATGGACATTATGCACGTCATTTCATGTTGTTCCTAAGTCAAAAATTCTGGTTGCTATGGCAACAAATATATATTTAAAAAAAAAATAATAATCTGACAATGGTGGAGCCGGTAGGGGACATTATTGCTTGGCAATAGTTTTGTTTACAATATTGTTTTACAATAAAATTCTATATATAATTAAAAAAAAATGCATTTTAGCTACATTGTATTCTATTCAAGGATTTGTTTGTGCAATACTATTCACCCATTTGTCGCTATTGGCGTCTAACATTAGTAATGCGGTTTCTCTTCTGCTGTTGCAGCTGAACAATCACTTGTGTTTAACATTAGTTAAAAGGTCTCTGTCCTGCTGGTTCTTTGTGTATATACAAAATAATGCTCTGTTAAAGGTAAAATGTATTTTATGTAAACATGCAACATTTCCATGTCACTTTTTCTACTGCTGGTATTCACTTGAAACTTCACACATATTTTGAAGGGGTGCTTGCGATTTTTTATGGATTTTTATGAAATCTTGATATGAACTAATCATGAACATTGCATGAATAATTCATGAACTGTAATGATTTATTTCGCTAAGGTTGTACTGACGCATTCCAGCTCAAAATTTGCATGAGACAAAGTGGGTTAAACTGAAATCACCATGAAAGTCTGTTCTTCTGCGCGTCTATTTGTCCAAGACACAAATTTGTCCTTATGCGTTCTCCTACAGTTTTCAATTTTAAACATTCAAAACGTGGATGCATTCTCCGTTATGATATAAATTTGTGCAAGCAGGTATGTTATCATCCAATATGGAACAAGGTCTGACTGATATGTGTTGTCACTGATGTGACATATTCTATTAATGTTGACCATGGCCCATAACTCATACCTGCAATTAAGCAAAATGATGCCCCTTGTATTTTGACGAATCAGGTTACTATATTTATGGAACTGCTTCATATCTCTACATCTTATAAAGGTATTCAATTGCAGATCAAGGCATGTGTGTGTTGCGAGGTCACTAAGCTATGGCAGTAACCCTTTTAAGTTGAACAAATGGTTAAAAGTTGAAAAGTTATTTTTTTGGCACGGGCATGTTTCTTGTTGAAATTTCTCAAATTTCAGGTTAATGTTTACATCAATATGTTGGACTGCTACAGATATTCAAATTCATATCATATTTATCTCTTTGTGGTCATTATATCAGGTGACAAACTGAAAATGTATAATATACGATTGAAAAGGAAGAATAGTAGAGCGTTATGTCTTAGGACAGCTCTCGTTTGCAGTAATAATGACATGCTTTTGCGCTGAAATTGTTATAACATCTTCAAATATGAACTTGGTACTGTTGTTTTTTTAGGTAATCTTAAGTGTCAATTTTGCGACGCAAGATTCGCTACCAAAAAGCTTCGGAAAAAACATGAAAGAAACGTCCACCCAAATTCTTTGACCACCAAACAACCTTCTAATGCGAAGTGATGAGAAGCCTTTCTTCAGATTGCTGAAAAGAACAGTCAGTTGACAACTTGTGTTTATACTTATAGTATGTAAGGTGTTAGGCTCACGTTTTTCATGTTAAAACTTTGTTTGTAAATTGTAATTAAAGTGTAAGGCACATGTTCATCATGTTTATACTTTGTTTGTAAATTTTTATTATAGTGTAAGGCACATGTTCATCATCTTTATAATTTGTAAATTGTAAAGTCTGTTTATCTTTATGCTTTATTTGTAAATTGTAAATTTTGATCATGTTTATACTTTGTTCGTAAATAGTAAAGTCTGTTTATTGTTATACTTTGTTTGTAAATTGTATTGTGTACTTGTTATTTTTACATTGCTTGTAAAATGTTAAAGAGACTTATTCACAGATCGTAAAAATGAAAATTTTCCAGCTTTTTGTCACCGATTTAAAGAATAAAAGAACACTAAAAACGTGGACGCTTAATAGAACTAATGACGTAGACCTGTTCTAAACATACAGCTTTGTTTAGGAATTATCATCATTTGAAATTTATAAAGCAATCCTTGTTATGTCACAAAATATTACAATAACATCAGAACTCTCCAAATAATTCAATCGTTTCGCTTTATAATTTTCAGATTTTTTAATCATGAAAAGTTGCATAAGGGATATTTTAGGCATGGTGAATGTTCAGTATTACTATTTCCTTGCAAAAAACATAACTTCAACGAAAATTTGCAAATCTTTAACAATTTTTTTCTAAATTTTGTCAATTTACCAAACTGTGAAAAGGTCCCGTTAAAGAAGTGTTATGATTCAACCTGTTAGTTCCGACCTTAAAAAATATGTTATCAATTTTATTTCAGGCACTTCTTTTGAATCCTTGTCATGGATTTGAAACATTTATTTTGATGTTTGTCAATGGCCCAATCTGTGAGGTGGCAGCGTAATCTTTAAATGTATATATACAGATAAAAATCTGTAAAATAGGGGAGAGTACTCTGTAAAATAGGGAAGAAAACTCTGTAAATAGGAGAGATGAATCTGTAAAATAGGGAAGAAAACTCTGTAAAATAAGGGAGTTAAATATGTCAAATAGGGAAGATAAATCTATCAAATTGAGAAAGAAACATCTGTAAAATAGGGGAGAAAAATCTGTCAAATAGATTTTCTTGTGATTGGCTTGTTTTTGAATGACATTTTAGTAAAATGTTTTGTAAAGTTTAGGCTGCTTGTAAGTTTGCTTTCATGTAAAAGCTTTTGTCAACAATTGCATAAATAATCATTGGTTGCAGTGACATTAATTTGTGTTGAATACTGGTTTGGTTATAAATAATTGTTTAAGAATGTATTGTTATGTAAACACATTTTAAAAATAAATAAATTCTGGGAAAGAATAAAACAAAAATGGAAAATTGTTTGTTTTTCAGAAAAGTAGGGCTTACGCAACCCTCTTGTTCAATCCATAACTTTAATGACCAATTCAACTGTTTTCTTTACATGTTTTGCAGAAACAACTAGCAGATCCGAATCCAAGTTATCCAGCGCGAGTGAAAGGCAAACTATGCTCGAGTTCTACCAATCTGAGTCAGCCTGCGCGAATGTAAGGCAAACTGTGACAGAGTTCTACTGTCAAGTGTGCAGCTATAAGGGAAACAGCCCATATGCCTTGAGAAATCACATGAATACGCACACTAGTGACTTTCCGTTCCAATGTAAATACTGCGACATGCAGTTCCGTAAACCGCTGGAGCTGACGAGACATGTTCAATATGTTCATCCCACAGGATTGCTTAAGTGTCAATTTTGCGACGCACGATTTTCTACCCAAAGGCTACGGAAAAAACATGAAAAAGGCATCCACCCTTATCTTTGACCACCAAACAACCTTGGAATGCGAAGTGTTGGAAAGGCAAATCGCTGCAACCAGATTGCTTAACAGAACAGTTGATTGACAATTGTGTTTATACTTATATATGTACCTTGCTCTGTGAAAAGGGGGTTCAATGCATGTGCGTAAAGTGTCGTCCCAAATTAGCCTGTGCAGTCTGCACAGGCTTATCAGGGACAACACTTTACGCTTTTATGATTTTTTTGCGTTTAAAGAAAGTCTCTTTTTAGCAAAAAACCAGTTTAGGCGGTAAGTGTCGTCATTGATTAGCCTGTGCAGATTGGACAGGCTAATCTGGGACGACACTTAACGTCCATGCATTAAACCCCCTTTTCACAGAGTGAGGCTCATAGGTGTTATTCACACGTTCATCATGTTTATACTTTGTTTGTAAATTATAATAAAAGTGTAAGGCACACGTTCACCTCGTTTATAATTTGTTAATTGTAAAGTCTGTTTATCTTTAAACTTAATAAAGTTTAGGCTGCTTGTAAGTTGGCTTTCATTTAAAAGTTTTTGTCAACAATTGAATAATTAACCATTTGTGGCAGTAACATTAATTTGTGTTCAATACTGGTTTGGTAAAACATTTAAAAATGTATTGTTATTTGTGTAGACATGTTTATGCAGTATTGTTGTGAAAGGTATTAACACTTTGCATGCTGGGAAATTTGTCGTCTGCTAAAATGTCGTCTGCTGAATTTCTAAAATTAGCATTTTCTTTGATTTTCTTTCAAAGACCACTATCAGAATAGCAAACAGTTTGGATCCTGATGAGAGGCCACGTTCTGTGGCATCTCATCCGGATCCAAACTGTTTGCAAAGGCCTTCAAAATTCAGTTCCAGCACTGAAAGAGTTAAAATCTAAATCCAGCAGAAACATCAAAATCTTTAATACCAGTCCATTTACACTAGAAAAAAAATGATATGAAGAAATCATTCCTAAATGACATAAAAATAAACACATTCTGGAAAAGAACAAAAACAAAATAAAACAAAAAGGAAAATAGTTTTTGTCAGAGAAGTAGGGCTTAAATGACTGTTGTTCAATAAATTACAAACTTTAATGACCAATTCCACTGTAAACAGGTTTTGCAGAAACAACTAGCAGATCCAAATCCGAGTCAGCCTGCGCGAGTGAAAGGCAAACTACAAAAGTCAGTTGCAGCACAAAACATTTGAGTCTCCCTCTGTGAAAAGTGGGCTTAATGCATGTGTGTTAAGTGTCTTCCCAGATAAGCCTTACAGTCTGCACAGGCTAATAAGGGACGACACTCTCCGCCTAGACATGATTTTCGTTTAGAAGAGACTTTATTTGAACGAAAAATTCCATAAAAGCAGGAAAGTCTCTTCCCTGATTAGCCTTTGCTGACTGCATTAAGCCCCTTTTTTTGTAAGTTAGACTTGAATCTAATCCCATCTAATTCTTGAACCTTTATTCTTCTTCAGGCCCAACAGACAGGTTTATAAGCAGCCACACGAGCCCGTCCGGTCTTAAAACGTTCAAGTGCGGTATCTGCAGCCAAACGATGTTTAGAAAGAACAGCATGAATCGCCACATCTTGACCCACTTACAGACAAAGCCATACCAGTGTAGCGAGTGCGAGTATCGGTGTAACCGGCGCGATTCAATGAGGAAGCATATGCTGAGGATACATGGGCGAGAACAAGACCCTTAAACCTTAACAACTCAGAAGTCAACTCGAAGTCCCATTCAGCAACTTGCCAAAGTGTGTTTTTGTAAAACAGTGGTTTGATGGCATGCTGGTTGCATATATTGCCATACTCACATTGCTTCTATGCAGGAAAGGGTTAAGTTCAGCTTTGAAGAGGATTGTGTAGAGATATGGACCATGGGGCAAATGAGTTGTCAAATTTTATTAACATTTTTTACACCAAGAATTTTTTTATTCCTGGGATAGGTGTTGCGGGGTTAACTTTGGATTGTTTTCTTAAAATTGAAAATGAATCTTCTTACATATATACTCTAAACTTCGAATACCTTACTTTGTAGTACATATCATACCTGTTGGGGGGAAATATCTTAATAAACTGTATAATCATAATGAGAAGTCGCACATTTCAGGGGTCAGCTCAATGTTTTCAAATTGAAAATTTGAAGATAAAAAAAAAATGATTTAAATGCAATAGTTTGATAAAAAAAAAACTTAATTTAGTGATTGATGGTCTCCTCTGTGAATACCTTTCCAATTTCAATTAGTTACTATTTTTTTATTTTTTTTTAAGTTTGTTTTCTGTTTCTACTGTTTATAATATTTATGTAATGATAGTGACTGTGTTCCTTGATATTTAATGTATTATTAATGATTTTCTAATGAATTGTCAATAAAGCAAACATTCTGTTGATTTGTCTTAACTACATGTAGTAACATTTGTGAGTGTGAATAAATTATATATTCCCAAAAATAATAGAACATGCATAATTCTTCAAGTCAGTCATATGTCGGGAAAAAAACAACAAGAAATACATTATTGTATAATAAATATCCTCTTGCAATAGCAAATTACATGTGTGTCAATTAACTCCTTTAACAGTCCAGATATACAGTACCGAAAGCAAACACAGGTTTTACATTATTGAGCCTCACTCTGGGAAAACGGGGCTTCATGCGAGAGCGTAAAGCATCATCCCAGATTAGCCTGTGCAGTCTGCGCTGGATAATCAGGGATGACACTTGCCTCCTAGACTGGTTTAAAAAAAAGATTTTTCTTTAAACAAAAAATTTCATAAAAGCAGAAAGTGTTGTCCCTGATAAGCCTGTGAGGACTGCACAGGCTAATCTGGGACTATCATACTTTACGCACATGCATTCAGACCAATTTACCCAGATAAAGGCTCAACTGTATTAACATTAAATTGTAATTTAAGAAATCAGACACTATTCCAATAGTAGTATCATCAAAACTTGAAAGGGATTAAAAGAATAATATTTATTTCACGTACTAACATTATGCCTAACAACCGGGAGGTCATGGGTCCAATCCTCACTGTGGGAGCTCCTTTAGATCTCTCCCAGAAAGACATCAAGTACTGGTTCTACATAGGAAGCGCACTCATGAGCATTTCAATAAGCTTTGTGCTTTGTTGCAATCGAGCTTAAAATAAATAAATTTAAAACTAAAATTACGTTCTTTATTTCAGGCGCAATTACCGCCGATGACCGTACAAACATCGAGTGGATGATAACAGAAATAGGAAGCGCTGGGAACAACCAATGCCAGATTTGTGGACTGCGGCAGCCGTCAAAGTCTCATCTGGATCGGCACATGAGGACTCACACGGGAGACAAACCGTTCCGTTGTCGATTCTGTCTGTATAGGTCAAGTCGATCCGATACTTTGAAAGCACACGAGGCTTCCAGACATCCGACTGAGTTTCAACTTTATTTGAAACCATAGAGACGCCATAAGTTATTGACTTTACTAAACTCTTTCAAAACATAATTATGATATATTTTTTTTAAATTACATTGTTATCAATTTGTTTTATTTGTTTTATATGATTACATAATTATAAATTTGTTTTGTGACGTTGTTGAATTGAGAATATAAACAAATGCCTTTGACATAACATAGTTGTTTTGCAGCTGGCAAACTAGTTCATATATACAGAAATAAAAAAAGTACATAACCCTTTGAGCGCTGGAACCGGATTTTGAAGGCCTTTGCAAACAGTTTGGATCCAGATGAGATGCTACAAAACGTGGCATCTCATCAGGATCCAAACTGTTTGCTATTCTGATANGACAAACCGTTCCGTTGTCGATTCTGTCTGTATAGGTCAAGTCGATCCGATACTTTGAAAGCACACGAGGCTTCCAGACATCCGACTGAGTTTCAACTTTATTTGAAACCATAGAGACGTCATAAGTTATTGACTTTACTAAACTCTTTCAAAACATAATTATGATATATTTTTTTATAATTACATTGTTATCAATTTGTTTTATTTGTTTTATATGATTACATAATTATAAACTAGTTTTGTGACGTTGTTGAATTGAGAATGTAAACAAATGCCTTTGACATAACATAGTTGTTTTGCAGCTGGCAAACTAGTTCATATATACAGAATAAAAAATGTACTTAAAGATAGATAGATAGATAGATTTATTTCAATATTGTGCAAGTAACATGGTAACACTAATGGTAACAATACAATTAAGATATAACACATAGATTTATAAATATAAAAATAAAGTATACATATAAAGATTATAAAATATAAATAAATAAAATTAAAACGTTGAGTTGATAATAAGTTAGTTGAGATGGAGATATTGTGCTGCTATTGTTTGTGTAGATATATTATAGGCAGATCTAGCGAGGAATTGCATTTGAGGTTTATGAGGTCAAGGTCATTGTTTCTAAAATTAGAAAAAGAGTTGTGTTTGCTTAATAAATTTAGTTTTGATGGAGATATTGTTCTTAAATTGTGTCTGTAAGTAGCTTTCATGCAGACATTGGGATAGCATTTGGGGTCTGTTGGGTCAATGTCATTGTTACTAAAAATGCAAAAAATGGTTCTGCTTCATACCTTGATTTTGGATGGAGGTATTGTGCTGCAATTTTGTGCACAAGTAGTTTAGATACAAACCTCGCTTTCAAGATTAATTAAATTCTAAAAAAATATTTGGTATAAAGTTTAAAATCTAGTTTCCTGGCAGGGTCACATTTCTTTATTTACTTAATAAATTTTTCGTTTGAAGTTTACCTATACTATATAACTACTACAAATATTCAACATAAAATATGTCTTTGTTGTCACAATATATGTTGACTGACAGAAACAATTCATTACACTATGAAATCGAAGAACAGTCAAGCGAACTGTCTTTGAACAAATTGTTTGAGTGTCTTAAGACAGAGCAAACTTACTAAGAACCAGGTCCAATATAAATATTCTACTACCTTTAATGTATTTATTTTAATATACTTTTAACTAGAAATCAAGAATTTGGTATACATGAAATATCTTGCAATATCAGTTTTATCTTGTTGGATTTAATTGTGTTTAGATAATATCATTATCAAATCTTTTGTTTATGTCATTAAAAAAATAATTTGTTGATATCAAATTACTCTTGTATTGTTGAAAACAAGGTGATTAAATATCATGTGATATAATACCTGGCCAGATTATTGCAGCTGTATTTTAAAGGTTATATTGGTATTTGACAATTGCTTGAAATTATAAACATGCTTTTTCCTCAGTAAATTTGTTACCACACAATATCTTGAGTTTGCTTTGACCTGTCATATCATGAAAATTGGTAATTGAATTTCAGGTCAAAGGTCAAAGAGCATGTCACAGTAAATTTAACGTTTTGACCTACGATCATGCAAATTGATGTAGTGCTAACTTGTTTGGAAAGTAAGATGCCTATTAAAATTGAAGGTCAAGGTCACAAGGGCTTGTATCTTGAAATAGCTTTCTGCACAATATCAAGGGAATTTTAAGGATCATATAGATTAATATGCTAGTTAGTACGGAAGACGGCTGACCCCTAATTATTTTCACATCAAGTGATCAAAGGTCAAGGTCAGAGGGGGATACGGAATAGCACAAGCCACTTGACGGATACATCCTTCTGGGAACAATTGGCTAGCGTAATATTCTGCATGTATTTTCTATTTGTGCCATTTGGTAACTGGTGATAACAACCCATGCAGCTTTCTCTTTCAGATCTTAGTCGTGACAGCGAAGGATTCTATAGGAAAGAGGATGGAGTTTACTACTGCAATTTCTGCGAGCGTGCAAACAAGTACAAGTCTCGCATAGAGGAACACGTGAGGGTTCACACGCGAGAACGCCCTTTCCAATGCGGGGTCTGCGGGAAGTGTTTCACACAAAAAAACTCAATGAGGGCACACCAGATACTGCATTTGAATGCAATTAGACCATAGTTTGGTGAGTCATGTGACGATGAAAGTGCTGTATGTATGTGAATTTTACTGGAAAAAAAATGCATTGTGTAATATTATGTGTTATATATATTTTCCTCAAAACCATGTTACGTTACTTGATGACGTTGACGATGGGTATTTTTACTGATGAAGGCTATGGACGAAACATGTTTAGTTTTCAAGAAATTAAAATAAACAAAAGTAATGTGTTTGTTATGGTATATTTTATTTAAAGTATACTGGTATCAATTCTTAATTTGAAATACTTATTGTGTAAACTATGATCTTTAATGAAATTTTGAAAGGATTATTATAGAAAAACAAGTTTATAGAAAAAGTAAGTCCATATAGAAAATAAACACAATTGATTCAATTGTCAATTGTGAGATATGGATAAACATCAGTATAGAATTTCCTTAATCCTGTACCTGACTCTTTGATAAGGGTTATTTTACAGTTGAATCCTCCTTTTAGATGACTAAAATAATCCCTTTAAGAAACAAATAAAATTCTTAACCATACGTTGAAAATAGTGTTTCATGCAATTTCAGAACTCAAGCCATTTTTTGAAGGAACTGAATTAAATGAAAAAACAATTCACATGTGACTAATTAAAATGACAACTACAGTGTGAAAATACTCAAACTTAATGGAGACAACAGTTATAGTGAAACCGTTATTCATCGGACACTCATTTTTGTGGAATTTTGTGGGTCTTCTCAGTTACGAAATAAGATGTCCAGCAAACGTTTAAAATTCACGAAATTAAGATCACACGAAAATTCAGATTTTAAGATTCCACAATATCTAATGTCAACGAAAATAAATGAATCTCCAGTAAGCTTATACCACAATTGATGGGTTGTACAATTGTTAACCCTTTCCTGCTCAAAAGCAAAGTGATAATGGCTATATGCAATCAGTATAAAACCAGAACAGCTTGCGAGTAACTCGCAGTCTGTTCAGGCTTTATGCAGTTTGCTGCTCATCAGTACTTTATGGCTGGGGATGAACTTAAAAACTTGAATCTATTTAGAAAGATCTTTAATTTTCCTAGCAACTACGAACAAGTCGAAATGTGTATCTGAGACGTAAAGGGTTCTATCAATAACTCTGATGTTAACAACTTTACATCTTCTTCAGATGCAGCACTCCTAGAAAGAAGATTTGAAGCAAGTCTAATCTAATTGACATTTCGTCTATTGAATGTAATAACTAGGGTTACTGACATTTTTTTAATTGTACAGGAGTACACAATGTACATATTTTCCGAAATACAGTTAGAGCACTAACGTCATTTTTTTTGCATTCAAAATATTTCAGAGTTGAAATTTTGGTAACTGCTCCTTTCTTAATTATTTATTGTTTTAAAAAAAGACATCTCAATTTGAAGTTTTGTTTTGTTTTTCAATTTTTATTATAATACTTATCAGAAAATTGGAATACAGAAAAATGTTTATTATTTTAATAAAACAGTTTTTTGCTTTTCTTGAAATTTTTACACAATGTCAGTTACACTACTTTTTATGCCCCTGAAGGTGGGTATATAGTGATCGCACTGTCCGTCTGTCTGTCTGAAATTCCGTCACACTTTGCGTTTAGGTTTCGAAAAATGTGGAAAAACACTTTGTGTTTAGGTTTAGAAAAATGTGGAAAAAGGGGGCATATGTCATCCTATGGTGACAAGCCTTGTTACATTCAGAAAATGACATATGTTCGCTCATGTCAATTTGGAAAATTCGGTTAAAACATTATTTTTACCAAAAAGGTTGTCTTAATAATTTTACAGTTGATGTATTAAACACAAAAACGGAAAAAAGTAGAAATGTATAAAAATGTCAGTTACATTCAGTACATGATTTGCTCATCACATCCAATATTTGTTTTCCAGCCTTCCCAGACAGCAAGATGATACAGTGTGAATTCTGCAACAAGCGGTTCCCGTTCCGCTCTTTGTACCACCGACATATGCGGGTCCATACAGGGGACCGGCCCTATGAATGTGACGTCTGCGGGAAACGGTTCACGCAGTCCAGCTCCCTCAACTCGCATAAAGTTGTGCACACGCAGTTGCAGTTGTTATAGACCATATCAAAACATTTCATAGTTGTTATAGACCATATCAAAACATTTCATAGTTGTTATAGACTATATCAAAGCATTTCACAGTTATAGAACATATTGAAACATTTCCCAGTTTTTATAGACAATATCAAAGCATTTCACAGTTATAGACCATATCAAAACAGTAGTTATAGACCGTATCAAAACAGTAGTTATAGACCATATCAAAGCGCTGTTGTACTTGAATTTACCATACGTTATCATGTATTACATGCAGTTTTCTACCTCCAAATTTTAATTGAACAATTTACAACTGATTGCCCGAAAGTAAAATTGCGGACAATTTGAAGTGAACATTTGCCAGTTTTCTTTATAAAAAATCTTTTTTTACTCCCATTTTGGATAAAAATCAAGTGCGTGTTATACACATGGTTGCAGTACAGTACTGTAGTTTGAAGTTGTTAGATGGAAATTTGCGTTGATCACAAGTTATTCAGGGCTAAGCCATGAGGGAGACGTGGGAGATAATTTCTCCCTGGACATATTAAGTTCTCCCTCTAATTAAATGAAGGAGAAGCGACTTCTACTCCTTTTGAAATTAACTATGAACCAGAAATTGACCCATTATATAAATAAAATTCAGTTAAATACAATAATATCAAAACATTAACACTTAAATTGTTTGTTTATATTTGTTAATGTTTTCCCCCAAACTGCCTCATGTGAGTTGTTTTTGATTAATCATAATGATGATGGGCATGGTGTAATGAGGGGAATAAAATAAGTAAAGAGTTGACTAAACGCTGAGCAGAAACCACTTTTCCTTGAAGTTGCCCCACTTTTCCCCTAATTTCATCTGAGAGAGAAGTCACTTCCCCCTTAAATTTGAACGAAGGATGAGCCATGGTTATTGATTACACATTGTTGATTACATGTTGATGATTACACCTGTTGCACTCAAATTTCCTTACATAGCTGCCATTAAGTAATAATTCAGTTTAAAAGTTAAAGCACTTATTATTTTTTTTAACTAAGATGTCATCAATGTTGTTATGTTTATTTTGTGTTGAAGAAAACATTTGAATCTCCAAATACTGTTTTTATGCCCCCGGTAGGGTGGCATGTAGCAGTTAAACTGTCTGTCCGTCCGTCTGTCTGTCCGTCAGTCTGTGCGTGCGTCCGAAAACTTTAACGTTGGTCATTACTTTTGTTATATTGAAGATAGCAACTTGATATTTGGCATGCATGTGTATCTCATCAATCTGTACATTTTGAGTGGTGAAACATCAAGGTCATCCTTCCAGGTCAAAGGTCTTTTTTTTCAAAGCGGCGCAGTAGGGGGCATTGTGTTTCTGACAAACACATCTCTTGTTTTACCATCATTTGTTTTCTCACTTGTTGTGGTAATATTATATTGTTCACTTCATTTGATACACACAGAAATGTGTTAATTCTATATAGTTTGCTCAAACACTGTTTATGTTTTCTATTTTTGAATTAATGCAGATAGTAGTTCTGGTGTTGGTATTATCAGATTTTAAGCAAACCTTGTTTGTCAGATTTCTTATATCCTGAAGAATGTCTGAAAATGAACATTCATATTGTTTTATTATTTTCCCTTGTCTGAGAGACAGTTTTCAAATAAAAACATATTTTCAGTACCAGTGTGTGCTTTTATTTGGTGAGTGTTAGAGTTAACTTTGAATAAAATAACAACAAAATATAGAAATTAATATAACAAGGTATTTTAGTAGCGTCCAGAGATGGATTTTGTGGATTCTGATTTTTTTTTCCAGTAAGATCATACAGCAATAACTACATTGTTGGTTACCAATTCTGCGGCCAGGTAAGCAATCATGTTCATTGTTAACTAGATTGCATCTTTATTAGCTCACCTGCTCAGGTGAGCTTTTGGGATCGGTCTTTGTTCGTCGTCTGTCCGTCCGTTGTCCGTCCGTCCACATTTGGTTTGTAAACACTCTAAAGGCCACATTTCTTGTCCTATCTTCATGAAACTTGGTCAGAAAATTTGTCCTAATGATACCTTGATCGAATTCGAAACTGGGTCATGTTGGGTCAAAAACTAGGTCACTAGGTCAAAAAAAAAGAAAAACCTTGTAAACACTGTAGATGTCACATTTCATGCCCAATCTTCATGTAACTTTGTAAAAATGTTTGTCTTAATGATATGTTAGTTGAGTTCAAAAGTGGTTTTGGTCCGTTGAAAAACATGGCGGCCAGTGGGCGGGCAGTTTTCTTTATTTGGCTATAGAGAAACCTTGTGAACACTCTAGTTACTATTATAGTGATTGATCCTTACTTGTAGTATCTTCAGATGTTCGTCTTCTAAAATGAAACCAAGTACAAATTCAAAGTTCAACATTTCTGGACAGCTGTGACCAAATCACTGAATTGTGATACAATTGTGCAATAGGCTCTGCCTTAATATTTAGATAATCCCTCCCAGTCATGTTAACTCCATATTCTTAACTCTTTCCCACTCAGAAATAAACTGAAAATAGCTTTATGCAACCAATATAAAACCAGAACAGGTTCAGGTTTTATGCTGTTTGCTACTCATCAGTATTGTAGGGTATTTAGGAAATGAAGGCTTAAAAATTTGAATTTATTCAAAAAGCCTTTAATTTAATTTGATTTTTTAAGATACTACAAATGGGTCAAAATGTGTATCTGAGTGGTCTAAGAAAAGTTCAAGAATATGTTCTAATTCCCAGTTTTCACAACTGGGTGGTCTTTTTTTCAGACCAAGTACACGCTTTCAGCCAATTTGCTTTACCAGAGACTCTATAAAGTTGAGCAAGCAAACTTTTTATGAAACAAACTGTATTAAGTTCAAGAAAATGTTCCGATTTTCACAACTGGATGCTCTTTTTTTCAGGCCAAGCACATGCCTTCGGCCAGTTCGCTACACCAGAGACTCCATAAAGTTTAGCAAGTTTTTGATAAAACAAACTCAAATTTAAAATATGTCTGATGTTCTTTTTTCAGGCCAAGCACACTTTTTCAGCCAGTTTGCTCTGCCAGAGACGTCGAAGCAATGGTCCTGGAACAATTAGAGAAATTCCTTAAAACGAAAATTACATAAAAGCAGAAAGAGTTTTTCCCAGAGCTAGGCTCATATTATTGTTGCATCTGGAATAGTTAAGAATCTCCTCCAAAGACTCAAAAGTACTGATTATACCCAGGAAATTAACTGGAGGGCATTTCAATAAGCCTTATGCTTTTTATGCAATCAAGCTAAAGTAAATAATTCTTAACTTATTCACTACTGGATGTTATTTTTTCAGGCCAAGCACACGCCTTAAGCCAGTTTGCCCTTCCAGAGACTTCAAATCAATTGCCCTGGCACAGAGAGAGGAAACATGCGTGCCCAGTTTGCCAGAAGTGTTTTCACACAAACGCAAACGTTCAACGTCATATGCGCTCGCACACAGGAGACCGGCCGTACCAGTGCAAGTATTGTGACAAGGCGTTCCGTCAACTGCCTCACCTGAAGGGTCATCTGGCTTCCATGCACAGTCTTTCTTCATGAATGGAATGGCATTGAAGCATCAAAGTATGTATCTAAGTTGTGAAGGGTTGAACAAACTTCATGAGACAAGTTCAAGAATATGTTCTGATTCCCAGTATTCACTACTGGTATTAAGTTGCCGTGGCTAGTGGAAAATCTGTCTAGCAATGAGGAGGTCACTGGTTCGATCCTCACAGTGGTAGCGTTCTTTTGGTGGTGGTAAGTGGTCTACCCAAAGACACAATGTACTGGTTCTTCCTAAAAACAATAAGCCTTAGGCTTTCAATACAATCAAGCTTAAATAAATATGTTTAAACTAATTCATTACTGGATGTTCAGGTTTCAGCCAGTTTGCTCTTCCTACAGAAAACAGGGAAAGGAAGTTTGCGTGCCCAGTTTGCCGGAAGTGGTTTCACACGAACGCGAACGTTCAACGTCACATGCGCTCCCACACAGGAGACCGGCCGTACCAGTGCAAGTATTGCGACAAGGCGTTCCGTCAACTGCCTCACCTGAAAGGGCATCTGGCTTCCATGCACATGCTTCTTTCATGAACTAATAGATCACCATAACATGTATGTAGTGGATATGCTGTCAGCTTAGCAACCCGGAGGTCATGGGTCTGATTCGCACAGTGGGAGCGTTCTTATGTTTTCCAAAAAGACACTAAGTACTATGTTTCCACGGAAATGGACTCTAGAGCATTTCAGTAAGCCTAAGGCTTTGGATGCAATCGATCCAAAATAATTATGTTTAACCCTTTGCATGCTGGGAAATTTGTCGTCTGCTAAAATGTCGTCTGCTAAATTTCTAAAATTAGCATTTTCTTCGGATTTTTTTCAAAGAATACTATCAGAATAGCAAACAGTTTGGATCCTGATGAGACGCCACGTTTTGTGGCGTCTCATCTGGATCCAAACTGTTTGCAAAGGCCTTCAAAATCCGGTTCCAGCGCTCAAAGGGCTTGAGCATTTCAGTAAGCCTTAGGCTTTGGATGCAATCAATCCAAAATAATTATGTTTAAACCTTCCTTCATGAATGCAGTGCAGTCCATTAGAGTGGTTTACAGTTTTCTGATACACTGTATTTGTATGTGTACTGTTTGAATTAAAGTTACAATAAGTAGTTTACAAATTTTTTTTGTACCTTTTTCCATTTTGACCTTCAATTTAAACGCGAAAACTTGTTATATGGATAATTATTGTGTTACATTAACATTTAATAACCTAGATTTGGTGTAAAAAATAGTGTTTTTTCACTTGTGCTGCTAAGGAATTTAATTGTGAAATTTAACAAGTTATTTCTGATCTTAAACATTTTAAAATGTAACACTTTATTTTTAGCGCTGTGGATTTATTAAATGACATTAAACGTCACATTGACATCGCTGTTGTGTAGTTGATATGATGTCCGCCTAGCGACCGGGAGGTCATGGGTTCGATACCAACGGTGGGAGAATTCTTTAGATCTCCCCAAAAAGACACCGAGTCTTGGTTCTTCCCAGAAAACAGACTCAAGGGTGTATCAATAAGCCTCAGGCTTCTGATGCAATCAAGCTATAATAAATAGGTTTGAATTTTATTTAATGACATTGTATTTGTATTTCAGACCCGTCTGAGAAATCCCTGTCATGTGACCAGTGTGGGAAGACGTTCAAGTTAATGTGCTTCCTTGAAAACAGGGCTAAATGCATGAGCCTAAAGTGCCATCCCAGATTAGCCTGTGCAGTCGGCACAGGCTAATCAGGGAAGACACTTTCGGCTTTTATTGTGTTTTTCATTTAAATGTAGTTTCGTCTTAGCAAAAATCGAGTTTAGGCGGGAAGTGTTTCCATGATTAGCCTGTGCGGACTACATAGGCTAATCTGGGACAACACTACGTACATGCATTGAGCTCCATTTTCTCAGAGCACGGCTCTCTTTTACATTTCAGGCCCTTCTGAGAGTTCCCTGTCATGTGACCAGTGTGGGAAGACGTTCAAGTTCATGTCCTATCTGGTGCGTCACAAGCGCTCCCATACGGGGGAACGACCCTTCGAGTGCTCGATATGCGGGCGGGACTTCACGCAGCCGCATCATCTGAAGTACCACTACTTTACGTCGCATAACAAAATTGAACATCTTTTACAGGAAACACCTTAGCGTGCGTTAGGGAGAAGAACTATATAAGACACTGTTTTCGTTCCGATGCCATTCGAACGTGTACATATTATACATGTTGTATAAATTTCTATGTATAGCAAAGTTTATTGTTTAAAATAAATATGTTTAAACTAAAGTTGAACATTTTATAGGATAGTTAAATTACCACTTGTACAGAATATAGCACAACAATGTTCAAGTGTTGATCTGATAGTTGAGTACAATTTTGAATACCGTCGAGCATTCGCGCCTATGGGATAGTTTGTGTAGCACTGGATTACAAGCGCCTTTGAAAGTGCACTCTTGTATGAAAAGGGGGCTATATAAATCCGGTATAATAATACATCGCACAACCATGTTGGACGTTTGATAGAATTGTTTGAAGATCACTTGATGCTTTGTTTAGGGTATGATACTTCATAGTACAACTTAATGACGACACATTTTACATTATTTATTTATTTTTAACAGGTTAATAGAACTATTGTATGAAAATTTGATGCAAAGAACAACATTTCTGATATAGCAAAATTAAGTATGGTTTATTTTTAAGTTTCCAAGGAGGTAGAAGTTCTATTTCATTGAAATTGCTGNCAAAGAACAAAATTTCTGATATAGCAAAATTAAGTATTGTTTATTTTTAAGTTTCCAAGGAGGTAGAAGTTCTATTTCATCGAAATTGCTGTTGTGTAATTTCGGATGTCGCTTCTATAAAACAAATAGATCATGGTGTAAATTGCATTTGAAATGAATATCATTTTTTGTATATTTGCCCGATTTTGTATTCAGGAGAACTTAAAAAACTATCAGCCATTTGCTTTCAGATAATTTGGTATTCTTGTGTAAAGTGTTATGACTAAAATATTTGGTAAATCAATAGACCTGTGTAATTATTGTTTACAGTGAAGACATCGAATGTTAAATAACTACTGTCTGGGATTCTAGCTCAAATCACTTTGAAGTTCAAAATCATGACAGCATGGCTCTGATTGGCTGTTTGTTATCTTCTATTAGTTTTTCCCATGGCTCTGATTGGCTGTTTGTGATCTTCTATTAGTTTTTCCCATGGCTCTGATTGGCTGTTTGTGATCTTCTTTTAGTTTTTCCCATGGCTCTGATTGGCTGTTTGTTATCTTCTATTAGTTTTTCCCATAAAATCATTTATATTTGTCGGCATTAAATTTCGTTGTTAAAAAAATGATTATTTGTAGACACGTAAGTTCATTGATTTCTGATTAAAAAAAATCAAAAGAGGAATTTGCGTCGATCATTTTCATGTGTTAAATTTGTGGATCGTTCAACCAACAAAATCAACGAAAATTTATGTCCCACGAATAATAATGATTTTACAGTAACTTATTTTTTGAGAGCAATCCTGGTTCGAGTATGATACTGCAATCTTGCCACTTGTATATCAGATATAGTATTTGCGCGCTCAATCAAAATGGCAAAGAGAACCTGAGGACAGCTTAAACAATGAAATAACAATTTACGAGGTCCTGCGATTCAATGTACTGTAAAATCATTTCTATTTGTTGGCATGAAATTTTGTGGTTTTTCAAAAAATTGCTTTTCCAGGACACCGTAAGTTGTAAATTACAGATTTGTTAAAAAAAAAGCAATTTGCGTCGGTCATTTTCTGATGTGTTTGTGTTAAATTTGTAGATTGGTCAACCCACGAAATCAACGAAAATTAATGTCCCAGTAATAATTATAATTTTTCAGTAATTGACATTATACTTGATTTTCAGGTCCCGAGGAGAGGCGTTGGGATTGTGACCTGTGTGGTAAACAGTTCAAGTTCCAGTCCCTGCTGGTGCGTCACAAGCGGTCTCATACGGGGGAACGTCCGTTCGAGTGCTCCATTTGTGGGCGGGCCTTCAGACAGGGGCCCCATTTGAAGTATCACCTGATCACGTGTCACAATGATGTGCAGCACATGCTGTGAAAGTGATGCCCTTCATTGATTTATTTGTCCGCCTAGCAACCACAGGAGGAAAGCCTATATTCTTTTATTTTTAGTCTATACTGGGGGACATATTGTTTTTGCCCTGTCTGTTTGTTTTTGTTTTTTGTTTGTTTTGTTGGTTTGTTTGCACAAACTTAAAACATTGGCCATAACTTTTGCAATATTGAAGATAGCAACTTGATATTTGCATGCATGTGTATCTCATGGAGCTGCACATTTTGAGTGGTGAAAGGTCAAGGTCATCCTTCAAGGTCAAATATATGGGTCAAAATCGCTCAAAAGGGTACATAGTGTTTCACAAACACATACCTTGTTTATATATGCTATAATAGAGACTCTATTATAGCATATATATATATATAAAAAAACAATGGGCTTCCCTCCTGTGCTAGCAACTGGGAGGTCACAGGTTTTAAACCCCACTGTGGGAGCGTTCTTTATATCTCCCCAAAAGACACCAAGTACTATTTCTACCCAGAAAACGGACTTTAGAGCGTTTCAATAAGCCTTAGGCTTTCGATGCAATACAGCTGAAATAAATAGGTCTAAACTGATTGATTTGTTGTGCAAAGTGTTGAGGAAGGATATAATTTGCAAACTTTCCAATCCCTACAGACTTTGATACATTTCATCGTTAGATTGCGTAAGATTTATTTGCCCATTGCCATTTTCACAGGATGATTTTAATGCCCCCTTTTTACAAAAAAAGGGGGTATATTGTTTTTGGCCTGTCTGTCTGTCTGTCATTCTGTCCCAAAACTTTAACCTTGCGCATAAAATGAAAACTCTTGGGTCTATGTTCTTTAAACTTCACATGTGCATGCATCTCATTGACATCTACAATCAAACATGGTTTGATGTCACTAGGTCAAAGGTCAAGGTCACTGTGACCTTTACATTCAAAATATAACCTTGTTTCAAAAATAGCTGCAATTTGCCATCAAAGCGCAGCAGGGGGCATTGTGTTTCACAGACACAGCTCTTGTTAATTTTCGGATTGTAGACACAATATGTTTGTAAAAATACTGGTATTTTGAACCTGAACTAGATTTACTTATTATTTATAATTTTAACATCTTAAACAACTGATAATGGCAGGACACACGATTAAATATCTGAATGTTTGTCACATTTGATGTGTATATAACTTTGGAATAGCATGTTTTTGTACGAATTTTCCTGTTTAATAATTTAATGATTCCTTAGTCATTCTTAAAAATATTTGGAAATTAGTTATTTAGGTGTATTTTATATGTACAATTTTTGTCACATTTGATGGAATAAAACGTTCTTGTATGAATTTTCCTGTTTAAAGGGATTTATAAATATTTAAAAGATTCATAATGTATTTATAATAAAATATTTTGAAATTGTTTTTAATGTATTTATAATAAAATATTTTGAAATTGTTTATTTATTTATTGTATTTTATACAGTACATATGAATTTATTGTAAGTTATTATAACAAAAGCATTAAATGTGTTGCTTAAAATTTCCATAAAAGCTAGCATGGTGAAATAGATGTACCTACATAATATGAAAGTGAATTGAGGTTATGGTTGCCTTTTTTTCTCCCGACGTCACTGACCTCGGTGTCACAGACTTGTTGAAAAGACTTATATTTCCCTGACAACTGGCAAGAATTAAATCAGTATGAGCCTTGCTGTGGGAAAAATGGGGCTTAATGCATGTGCATAAAGTGTTGTCCCAGATTAGCCTGTGCAGTGCGCACAGGCTAATCAGGGACGACACTTTCCACCTAGACTGGATTTTTGTTTAGAAGAGATGTTTTTAAACAAAAAATACAATAAAAGGAAAAAGTGACGTCCCTGACTAGACTATGTGGACTGCACAGGCTAATCTGGGAGAGCACTTGAAGCACATGCATTAAGCCGTGTTTTCCCAGAGCAAAGCTCATATCCCGTTTTGGCAAAAAGATTCAAAATAATTAATTAACTCCTTGTTAAGGCTGAACAAAATATTAGATAGTTTGTTTATGAGGCTGAACAAATAATGTAGACAATTTAATTAAAAGATCTATCAATAAAAAAAGATTTGTGTTGTCGTGAGTTCCTGCTCATTTTTGCGGCTAGCCTCCCTTATTGGAATCAAGCAGGCACGCATGCTGAAATAAATGTAGGCTTGATAACGCCAGATAACAGAGGGCTGCGAGATAACACAAGATCTCCCGCATTTTTCCAATATTTGTTTATTGATAGATCTTTGTTTTAATTACATTTCAGTGGAAGCGTACATCGGGTCGCCTTTTAAATTGCACGCCTGCGAGATATGTGGCCGACTGTTCCAGGCCAAGGCTTGGCTGAGGCGTCAAAGGAAGTCTCATACCAGGCAGAAGGAGTTTGAATGTGACATCTGTAAGAAGCAGTTTGCCCATAAGGATAGCTGGAAACGACACAGTCTGGTGCATTTGAAACTGTGATCAATCGTGGATATTTACAACCACCACAATTGATGAAACAAAAAAGATACCTGGAAGCAACACAGCTGTGTGCATTTGAAACTGTAATGAACCATGTATATATCACGTCCCTTGTGTATAACCATCACAATTGATGGCATTTGTAAGAAATAGTTTGCCCATAAGGACAGCTGGAAACGACACAGTCTGGTGCATTTGAAACTGTAGTGAATCATAATTGAGCCTCGCTCTGTGAAAAGGGGGTTTACTGCATGTGTGTAAAGTGGCGTCCTAGATTAGCCTGTGCAGTCCACACAGGCTTATCAGGGACGACACTTTCCACTTTTATGATATTTTTCGTATTTAGGAAGTCTCTTCTTAGCAAAAATCCAGTTTAGTCGGAAAGTGTCGTCCCTGATTAGCCTGTGCTGGGACTGCACAAGCTAATCTGGGACGACACTTTACGCACATGCATTAAACCCCCTTTTCACAGAGCGAGGCCCATATTTTTATAGTAGTTAATACAAATGTGAAGAGTATAAAAGCAGCCGAATGGCCCATTCCATCAACGCAGATACATGTGTGATAAGTGTTCAATTAACATTTTATAAAGCATAACTGGGACCTCTGATATGTAAATACATCAGTTTACTCTGCATAGTGCTTTAAGTTTGTGATTGTAAAATTAAAATATTCAGCTGAAAATGTCTTGAAAATGTTTTACCTTTGATTAATTTATTACATTATTTTTCCTGTTTATGGTAAAAATAATTCAAGTGAAACAGTTGCATCATACTGAAATTTAACCAGTGAATTTAAAGAAATCAATTTGATATTCATATGTTAAATTGGACAATTCTTAACTTCAATTATGCCATCCCTGTCAAAGAAGTGGATGTATACTTTTTATTGCCTGTCTATCGGATTATCTGTCCGTCTGTCTTTTCATGGACCATTTACTTTCCACATGTTATTTAATGAGCGCTTTGACATACGATCATGTTAGTTGATATTCTGAATACTTGGAAGAAAATGAAGGCCCCTATGGATTTTGAGGTGTATAGGTCAAATGCAAGGTCACATGGGTCAAAGGTCAAGGTCACAGGGACTTGAAACATGACATTAGTTCCTGAGCTCTATCTAGTGAATGCTTTGACCTGCAATCATTCAAACTGGCATGTTGGCTACTCGTGAGTAAAAGAAAACGCCTATCGAAGTCAGATGTCAAAGGGGATCCCGATGATTACCTTACAAAAATGTTTTCTCTATAAGCTATTCTGTTTCCACAGGATATCTAGGGACTGTTTGACTTTAATTTGTAAATTATACTTTTTTATTTAAAGAAAAAGAGTGAAGAATCTTTAGCCCATATATTTGCATTCCTGGAAAGAACAAGTTCTTTTGTAGTAAAAATACGGATTGCGTCCCTAAGCATTTAGAAAGTGGGCGGTTGCTAACAAGATGCATATGGACCGCGCTCTGTGAAAAGGGGGTTTAATATATGTGCGAAAAAGTGTTGTCCCAGATTAGCCTGTGCAGTCCACACAAGCATAGTAGGGACGACACTTTCCGCCTAAACCTGGATTTTTGCAAAGAAGTCACTTTCTTTTAACAAAAAATATCATAACAGCGGAAAGTGTCGTCCCTGATAAGCCTGTGCGGACTGCACAGGCTTCTGATTAGCCTGTGCGGACTGCACGGGCTTATATGGGACGACACTTTACGCACATGCACGGCTCATATGAATTTCTCATAACCGAATAACCACCAAAGAAAGGTTATTAAATATATCATACATTATTGTGTAACCATCTAAATATATACTTAATGAAACACTTACAACAAAAGATACTATAATGGAAGAACATTGGATATTCTTAATTGATCACTGACAAAACTTTAAAGGTTGCCATGGCGAAGTTAATATGTTGTCCGCCTAGCGATCGGGAGGTCATGGGTTCGATCCCCACGGTGGGAGCATTCTCACCCCCAGAGACACCAAGTACTGGTTCTACCCAGGAAATGGACTCGAGAGCGTTTCAATGAGCCGTAGGCGTTCACTGCAATCGATATAAAGTGATGAACTAAAACATTTGACTATTTTTCAGGTACCGACCTCTGTGCCCAACTCGGCCGCTCGTGTCACGTGTGCCCAGTATGTGAGAAGCGTTTCTATGCGAGGGCGTGGCTAGACCGGCACATGCGCAGTCACACGGGCGAGAAACCGTACCAGTGTCACGTGTGTCACAAANTCTTAAACAACTGATAATGGCAGGACACACGATTAAATATCTGAATGTTTGTCACATTTGATGTGTAAATAACTTTGGAAAAGCATGTTTTTGTACAAATTGTCCTGTTTAATATTTTAATGATTCCTTAGTCATTCTTTAAAATATTTGGAAATGAGTTATTTTGGTGTATTTTATACAGTACAATTTTTGTCACATTTGATGGAATGAAACGTTCTTGTATGAATTTTCCTGTTTAACGGGATTTATAAATATTTAAAAGATTCATAATGTATTTATAATAAAATATTTTGAAATTGTTTTTAATGTATTTATAATAAAATATTCTGAAATTGTTTTTTTATTTATTGTATTTTATACAGTACATATGAATTTTTTGTAAGTTATTATAACGAAAGCATTAAATGTGTTGCTTAAAATTGCCAAAAAAGCTAGCATGGTGAAATAGATGTAATTACATAATATGAAAGTGAATTGAGGTTATGGTTGCCTTTTTTTCTCCCGACATCACTAACCTCTGTGTCACAGACTTGTTGAAAAGACTTATATTTCCCTGACAACTGGCAAGAATCAAATCAGTATGAGCCTTGCTGTGGGAAAAACGGGGCTTAATGCATGTGCATAAAGTGTTGTCCCAGATTAGCCTGTGCAGTGCGCACAGGCTTATCAGGGACGACACTTTCCACCTAGACTGGATTTTCGTTTACAAGAGATGTTTTTAAACAAAAAATACAATAAAAGGAAAAAGTGTCGTCCCTGACAAGACTATGAGGACTGCACAGGCTAATCTGGGAGAACACTTGAAGCACACGCATTAAGCCCTGTTTTCCCAGAGCGAAGCTCATATCCTGTTTTGGCAAAAAGATTCAAAATAATTAATTAACTCCTTGTTAAGGCTCAACAAATATTAGATAGTTCGTTTATGAGGCTGAACAAATAATGTAGACAATTTAATTAAAAGATCTATCAATAAAAAAAAGATTTGTGTTGTCGTGAGTTCCTGCTCATTTTTGCGTCTTGCCTCCCTTATTGGAATCAAGCAGGCACGCATGCTGAAATAAATGTACGAGTGATAACGCCATATAACAGAGGGCTGCGAGATAACACAAGATCTCCCGCATTTTTCCAATATTTGTTTATTGATAGATCTTCGTTTTAATTACATTTCAGTGGAAACGTACATCGGGTCGCCTTTTAAATTGCACGCCTGCGAGATATATGGCCGACTGTTCCAGGCCAAGGCTTGGCTGAGGCGTCACATGAAGTCTCATACCAGACACAAGGAGTTTGAATGTGACATCTGTAAGAAGCAGTTCGCCCATAAGGATAGCTGGAAACGACACAGTCTGGTGCATTTGAAACTGTGATCAATCGTGCATTTTTACAACCACCACAATTGATGAAACAAAAAAGATACCTGGAAGCAACACAGCTGTGTGCATTTGAAACTGTAATGAACCATGTATATATCACGTCCCTTGTATATAACCATCACAATTGATGGCATTTGTAAGAAATAGTTTGCCCATTAGGACAGCTGGAAACGACACAGTCTGGTGCATTTGAAACTGTAGTGAATCATAATTGAGCCTCGCTCTGTGAAAAGGGGGCTTACTGCATGTGTGTAAAGTGGCGTCCCAGATTAGCCTGTGCAGTCCACACAAGCTGATCAGGGACGACACTTTCCGCTTTTATGATATTTTTTGTATTTAGGAAGTCTCTTCTTAGCAAAAATCCAGTTTAGTCAGAAAGTGTCGTCCCTGATTAGCATGTGCTGACTGCACAGGCTAATCTGGGACGACACTTAAGGCACATGCATTAAACCCCCTTTTCACAGAGCACGGCCCATATTTTTATAGTAGTTAATAAAAATGTGAAGAGTATTAAAGCAGCCGAATGCCCCATTCCATCAACGCATATACATGTGTGATAAGTGTTCAATTAACATTCTATAAAGCATAACTGGGATCCCTGATATGTAACTACATCAGTTTACTCTGCATGGTGCTTTAAGTTTGTGATTGTGAAATTAAAATATTCAGCTGAAAATGTCTCGAAAATGTTTAACCTTTGATTCATTTATTACATTATTTTTCCTGTTTATGGTAAAAATAATTCAAGTGAAACAGTTGCATCATACTGAAATTTAACCAGTGAATTAAAAGAAATCAATTTGATATTAATATGTTAAGAAAGACTATTCTTAACTTCAATTACGCCATCCCCTTCGATAGAGTGGGTGAAGATTGTTTATTATTGTCCGGCGATCTGAGCATAGAATTATATAGCATTAGAAAGTGGGCGGTTGCTAACAAGATGCATATGGGCCGCGCTCTGTGAAAAGGGGGTTTAATGCATGTGCGAAAAAGTGTTGTCCCAGATTAGCCTGTGCAGTCCACACAAGCTTATTAGGGACGACACTTTCACCCTTAACCTGGATTTTTGCAAAGAAGGCACTTTCTTTTAACAAAAAATATCATAACAGCGGAAAGTGTCGTCCCTGATTAGCCTGTGCAGACTGCACGGGCTTATCTGGGACGACACTTTACGCACATGCATTAAACCCCCTTTTCGAAGAGCACGGCTCATATGAATTTCTCATAACCAAATAACCACCAAAGAAAGGTTATTAAATATATCATAAATTATTGTGTAACCATCTAAATGTATACTTAATGAAACACTTACAACAAAAGATACTACATGGGAAGAACATCGGATATTCTTAATTGATCACTGACAAAACTTTAAAGGTCGCCATGGCGAAGTTAATATGTTGTCCGCCTAGCGATCGGGAGGTCATGGGTTCGATCCCCACAGTGGGAGCATTCTCACCCCCAGAGACACCAAGTACTGGTCCTACCCAGGAAATGGACTCGAGAGCGTTTCAATGAGCCGTAGGCGTTCACTGCAATCGATATAAAGTGATTTAAACTAAAACATTTGACTATTTTTCAGGTACCGACCTCTGTGCCCAACTCGGCCGCTCGTGTCACGTGTGCCCCGTATGTGAGAAGCGTTTCTACGCGAGGGCGTGGCTAGACCGGCATATGCGCAGTCACACGGGCGAGAAACCGTACCAGTGTCACGTGTGTCACAAACGGTTCTCCCTGAAAGAGAACCTGAAACGACATGTGGTCATTCATGCATGAATAGCTCAGAATTCATTCAATATAGAAATTGTGTTAAGTGTGTCTCATGTTTGCGTTTAGTAGTGGTTTTGAATACTCCCATAACAATTTTCAAGGTGTTTCAATGTTTGTTGAATAGAAATTGTTTCAAGTTTGTCCCATTGATATATTTGTATGATTTCCTGCAAAAATCTGTTAACGTTTAGATTATTATACCCCCATTACCATTGGTAATGGGGGCTATAAAGGAGTCACTTTGTCGGTCGGTCGGTCTGTCCCGAAAGCTTGTCCGGGCCATAACTATGTCGATTATCAAGGGATTTTGAAATCATTTGGCACATATGTTCACCATCATTGGACAGTGTGTCGCGCGAAAGAATTACGTCAATATCTCCAAGGTCAAGGTCACACTTTGAGGTCAAAGGTCAAAAATGGCCATAAATGAGCTTGTCCGGGCCATAGTC